>JANHGL010004557.1:0-11110 GCA_024611195.1 Ceyx melanurus | reverse complement strand
GATCTGCTGGAACCTGAGGGCGTCCGGGATCCCCCCCGCCGGGCGATGCGCATTGGTGCGCCTTGGCGGGGTGCGGGTGCTTTGCTCCCTTCTCTCCCTTTAAATTGAGCTAGCAGCAGTTCATGGCAGAGGCTTTGCCAGCTCCATATCGTTTTCAAAACGCTACTGACGCTTAGTTATGATCTTGAAGGAAAAAAAAAGAAAATTGTCCCTTTAGGTGTTTGACTTTGAAAAGCACATTGACACTGGAAGCTGAGGCCGGGCTTTCAGAGGCATTGAAATGAAGGCAGTTCTCAGGAGTTAGGCACCTGAAAGCTTTTGCAAATCCTCCTAAACAAGTAATTCATCCTTAAGGTCTAAAATTCTGGCTTTTAAACCTAGTTGCCCTGACAATTTTTAAAATATTATTTGAAAATATTCACTTGAAAATATTCTGCTTTTGTTTCCTTTTGTCCTGAGGTCTCTATAACGATAACCTAATTTAACATACTACTATTGTACATTAATGCATACCTATATAAGCCAGAGCCTTATTTGCTTATGACTGCACAGCTTGGCTAATCCAATGGTGGAATCAAAACAGATTCAGTGCTTCAGTAAAGAAAAAAATACCACATCATCACTACAGAGTGAATATCCTCTCCATTTCACAGAAAAAGAAATGTGAGCACAGATAATGACACAGTGTGTAGATAATGAAAGTGGGAGCTAAAATGCAGGTTTCCCCCTTTTAAGTTTTGTAACAAATGGAAAAAAAATTTTTGTTTGGTTGTTTTTGTTTTGGGCTCTTTGTTGTGTTTTCTTTACATTGTAATGACTGTGTGCATTATCAGATTACTAGTGGAAAGAAAAGCACCTATATGAAGCTCTCCAAATCTCAGTGCTTTCTGCTTTGAACAAGCCATTGAAGCTGGATATTGGGTCATAACATTGCTGATAGTTCTCAGCTTTTTTCTCGTCAGTACTTAGATCAAGACCTTAAATGCCTAGAAGATAACTTATTGGGGAAGATTATAGTAGTAACTAGGGACAGAATTTGACCTTGGAATTTGCCTATACTATATTTAGTGTTAAGAAAACATGAGATATATGCGGAAACACAAGAACTAATTTTGGCTAAATAAATTATATACTACTCCAAAACTACTTAATTAATTTTAATTAATCAGAGAAAAAAGTTCCTTCTCAGTACTATAGGTTCTTCACAAAAACCTTCTTGTATCTTCAAAACTTAGATTTATACATAATTCCCAAGTCATCATATTTTAAAGCCAAACCTCCTCCAGTCAGATTCTGCTTCTAATTTAGTGTCATTCTTGTATGAGAAGAACTAGCTTAATTTCCTACCTGGGAATTTGCAATGTGTAAGAAAATTGCCAGGTGGTGAAAAGCAACACTGCAGATCTCTGTCACTTTTCTTTCTCCTACTACCTGAGTTGAAACTGAAAAAAATAGAGCTTAGCCAAAGTGGTTCTACACTTCAGTTATTATTGGATACCAGAAAAGTCCCTATAATCTAGGGGCAGCAAGGCATATTTTAGAATAGTCACTGAACTGCTCTAATTCATGCCACAAGTGAAATCCGGTAAGACAATTAAAATTTATTTTATCACCTCAGCATTGTTCTGCTCTAGCCTATAGATTATGCCAGATCATGTGTTTTGCTAACACAAACAGAAGAGGGGTGCTTTAATGCCTATAGTTGCTATAAGGGAGCTAAACCTAAAAGCAGCAAAAACAGAAGTTTACATCATTTTCTATCTTAGGAAAAGCACTGTTGTTTGCACTTCACCATCACAAATCAGTGATGTACTCTGTGGCAAGACTTTGAATACCTGTCACGTCTAGAGAAGCTAATTTTGAAAACATACTTTTAAGAAGATGCCTAATAAGCTTTGAGCACCTCTTGTCAGGCAGTGGATTCATTTCATGGATAACAGGGAGAGTACTATGTAGCTTAGAGTGGTCCAACCTTAGCTACTATAGGAGGCAGGCTCAGTTTTATGAACATTAACCCATTCACATGCTTTTTTTTCTGCCTGTGTGTTTACAAGCAGCTGTCACCTGATCTGCTTCAACTTTCCCTTTCTGTACACACAGCAGTCACTCTGCGCTGCAAAGCCGCAGCATCCTTCTTCCACTGCTCTTCTTTCCCTTTCCCTCCTCTACCACCTCTGCACCTCAGGCAAGGAAATGTCCTTTCTTTTCAGCAGGATCATACCTCCTCTCCACAAGATGTGGTCAGCACTGTATAAATTGAAAGTAAAACACAGTCTTCACATAATTCGTTATTAAGGAATATAGTCCTGTGGTTCAGTGTAGCTGTTCACTATGTGTACTACGCAGTGTTCTCATGTCAGCTAACTAAAAACAAAATACAGGAAAATAAATAAAATGCATCTCAAAACTCCCTGATCATATACTTAATGGTTAATGATTGGAAAACAATTGCACTGTGTGGTCTTGGAAGGACTGAAAGAATGACTAACAGATTTATTGATGGGTTTGGCATAAGGTTGCCATACATAAGGGAAACACTGGAAAAAAAGCATAAAGAAATGGTCAATAAATCATAGCTATACATGAGAGAGCATGAAAAGACACAAAAGAAGATAATGATTGCTTTTGAAATTGGGCCATGATGATAAATATCAGGGTCTTTTACCAAGACATGGCATTGAAGTATCAAAGGAGCAAATATAGGCTAAAAATCACAGGCAGAGAAAGTGAATGCTGCAACAGAGTATTGAATAAAACAGAGAAAAGTCACAAAGACTATGCAACACAAAACAAAATTAAAAGTGTCATGGTTTAACCCCAGCTGACAGCTAACTCCACACAGCAACTCACTAATTCCCCCTTGCAGTGGGATGGGGACAAGAATCAAAAAAAGTAAAACTTACGGATTGAGATAAGAACAGCACAACAATAATTTTAAAATATAATGATTATAATAAAAAAGAAAGGTAACAAAAAAGGGAGAAATAAAACTCAAGAAAGACAAAAAATGCACAGTGCAATTGCTTACCACTCGCTGACTGGTGCCTGAGCAGAGACTGGCCCTTCCCAGCCAAATACCCCCAGTTTATATACTGAGCATAACATTCTATAGTATGGAATATTCCTTTGTCTGTAGGGTCAGCTTCCTCCTAGCTTCTTGTGCACTTCCCTGCTGGCAGGGCATAGGAAACTGAAAAATCTTTTATTTGGGATAAATGCAACTTTTGCAACAACATGAGTGCGTTAGTGTTGTCACACTAACTACAAAACATAGCACTATACCAACTACTAGGATGATACTTAACTCTATCCCAGATGAAAACATGACAAAAATGTAGAACAACGGTTTTAACAGGGCAAACATCTGTCCTATGTTATAGCTTTAATGGGTCAAAGGTAAAAAGTAGAATTTTGTAGTAGCTGTTTCGTCAGTTCTACCACATTGTGTTAAAAGCATTGCCTTTTTGATCTGGATTCTATCCAATTATTTTTTTTTATACTGGTTAGACTATTCTCCTCCTGCTTTGTTACTGTATATTCAGGCAAAAGTCCACATCTACAACAAGCAGTTTTCAAAACACACTGATAGCGTGGGGTTAGCACCTGAGAAAAATCCCTAGACAAGACTGACAGACCTAGAAAATGCAAAGCTCTTCAAATAATACAGTTACACTACCAGCAACAACAGCCACTCCACTTCCCTTCCTGCATAGTAAACATGTGCTGAGTCTGACCTGGAAGAACCACTTCTTCAGATGAGTAAATCTCCATGTTTACTCAGTTTTTGCCCTCCCCGTTGAGACTGCCAGCAGCATTCCCAATTAGTGCCAATCCTGAATTCAAACTGTAATATGTATAGTCCTTTTAATTTTTAATTCCAGACTTTTGTACTGGTGGTGTATAAATATTTCATTAGCAAACTCCTTTTTGTGAGAGGTGGTTCATTCATTCATATTTCTGCCTTACCTCTGGGAAAAATAAGCTGTCTACCTGAAGTACTAGCAAAAGATGGGAAAGCAGGAACTTGTACTTTTGAGTGCTCCTCCCAGCTCCAGCAGTAAACTCTGGAATGAGCATTCTTTTCTTGGGAATATGTATTTATTTAAAATAATACATATTATTGAAAATAAATACATATTGCAGTGCCATGAAGACCACCTGAAATTTTTGCTTGATGTGCTTTATCTCTACATACTTTCTCTCAAGCAATACCAAAGGTTAGGAATTAAAAACATTTTATTTGGTGGGGTACAACCCCATTGGTGTTAGTGACAGGAGTACCTGCTAATGCCAACTGTGGTGACAGGTTGGATGTGGGTAAAAAAAGTGCATAGTGGCAACTATAGTTAGTCTTAGACTAACTAATAGTCTAAGTCTTATCTTTATCTAGTCTTATCTTTAGACTGGATCAGGAACCACCAAACGTAAAGCATGGTTTGGAGGTCCTTTCTTCTTATTTCTGAGGGTGTCCTTAGACCTTAGGATGGCATAACCTCAATTCATTCCTTCCCAAAAGAAATAATTCTGAGGCTCTCTCACCATTAAAGAGCTTTTTTTGACAATGCATATGAAGCACAATTTACTTTCCAAAGCATTTGCAGATCATGAAGCAAGGGCATTTGAACATGCTGATTAGCTTCAGATCATCTCAGAAAGCATTAACAGGCTGGTCATGTAACATCATAAATTTTAGCAACAATAGTTATATGCATGAGCAGAAATACCCTAGGTAAATCAGCAGAACATGTAATAAACCAGAGAAAAATATAACTCCTGTTAATTGACTATGTTACCAGATGTAGGGTGTCTCTGCCAGAGGAGGAAAACCAGCTAATATAGACCTCACTTGCTGATGGTGCTTTTGTCAAGTCCAAGTAGTGCAACCATCTTGTCAGGTAGAGATGATATGGTCAGGGCTAAACAGCCTAATTGCTAAAGACACTTCTCCAGATTACTGTCACTTGAGGAACTGAATGAACACTACATGAATCACTGTCAGGAGGAGACCTGCAGCATATCACTCTTAGAGGAAACCTGTGGCAAATGTTTAAACTCTGGTATTTACATTTCTGATAACTTCAGGATGAAAACCAAGAATTCTACCCGCACTCTTCAGACCTTTATATATCACAGAGCATCAATAGGTTGTACAGGAAGAGGGGGATGCATAACCCACTGATCCCTTTTTCAGTTTTCCCTTGAGGCATTGCTGTGGGATTATACCACTGTGACTAAACATCAGAAACCCGTGCTCTCAATTTCAGGCAGATTAAGGGAAATCATGAGGCTGTGTGCTGGCAGGGACAAGTAGAAGTGATACCATCTTAATCTGACTTCAGACAAAGAAGTGTGCTGTCAGCACATTGTGCAGAGCTTTTGTACAAGTCTGCTAACAGGTGCTAGGTTTCTTGATGGATAATCCTTAAGTAAGAAGCCTTCCTCAAATTATCTTCCACCTTCACAACATCTGTGTATGAGGGACATATAGCGATGCACTAGCAGCACGGAAGAGCAGTATGAGCTTGGCACAGGCCTGTTACCACAACTGGCATACAACAGGAAGGTTACACATTCTGAGAGTTCAGTTCCCAAATTCATAGTCTGTTTTATAAGGTCTGTTTTTTATAAAAATTCAAAGTCAATGCTATGACTTTTACAAAATTATGGAAAAACTCTTGCTTCTCACAGCATATTTTAACAAGATTATTGCTGTCCCTTCACAGAGCTGTAACCAGAGAAGAAGCAAAGAGATGGTAATTTCTCAATTTACCATTCAGTATCCTAGTGCTCAGTAGTGAACTCCTACAAAGAAAAGAAAAAGAAGGTCCAAAGTCAGGATGGAAACTGGAAATAACCTAAGCTCCAGCTACAGTGAGACTGGGAAGAAGACAGGAGTCTGACAGACCTTTCCTGCACAATCATTATGTAGCCAGTTTCAAGGTCTGAGAAACATAGTTAGTCATGCACTGCTAAATATAACCTAGATCTGCATCAATGCATCCTGTGGTGTATTCTGGTCACTACTTTTAGTATTCCCAAACCACATTTTAACCTTTAGTTCAACACAGAGAAAGTAAACCTAATTTGCACCTGCACCCTGAGAAATGCTGGAGTTTCTAGGCTCTGGGGCATAGTGGGCTTCCCTGGACAAGTTTAAATGCCATCAATTTTCTACACAGCATCATTTCCTTAAATAATGCCTTAGTTGACAGTGTTTGTATGGGCTGCCAAGTAGGTGAAGTCCTCCTCAGCAAATGTCAGCCGGAGCCTTTTTGAAAAACTACATCAAAATGGGCAACAAATATGGTATCCAGCAATTGCCTTGAATTGTCAAATTCTCCAAAGCTCCATGGCAACAGCCAAGGCAGAAACAGGTTTAAGGCAGCCCACGAGGTTTCTTTAAGAGCTGCTTGCCCTTCTTCCAGGCCTCACAGTTCCTAAATAGAGCAGCACAGTGTTTGAGGAAAAGCTATGATTTTCTCTGAAAAATCAACTGTTGTGTGCGAGCTCTAAAAATGGTGCCATGCTATAGTTTTGTTTGGAGGCATTCTTGCTCTCAGAAAGAGTAAATGCTAAATCCCCACTGTCTGTGTAAATAGGATTAATATTCTGAATTTCACTTTGTTCTGATCCCTCTCCAATTAATAACTAGGGTAATATCACAAACTCAGAATATCGTGACTCTAAAGTTAGGAAAACATTACATGCTTAACCAAATTAAATTTTTTAATGTATATGTGTAGTGTATGTGTTAAGTTAGATATTTGAAAGCTAATTATTTGGTCTATATACCAGACTTAGAAACACAGTTTTGCTTTTTATCAAAGTATTGTTTTGTTTGTTGTATGTTTGTTTTCTTTTTCTTTAAGATCTTAATAGCAAAAATAATACATCCTTTGTGGTCTCGTTCCCATTTTCAAAATAAAATCATCTGACATAGTGATTTAGGGTTTTTTTATTCTATTATTCTTGTAATTTACTATTTTTACATCCTACCATATATCAAAACTGACCTGTATTTCCAGGGGTAGACTAAAAAGGGTGGAAATGCACTGTTGTAACCATCATCCTCACTCTCATATAAGCATTTACATGAGAGGAAGGTTTCCTAAAGGTGATTGAATTCTTCGTTTATCTCCACTGGAAGCTAGTTCCTCTTCGGATTATTGAATCATAGAAATGTCTGGACCTCTAGAGGACCTCTAGAGGTCATCTAGTCCAACCCCCCTGCTGAGAGCAGGGACATCTTCAACTAGAGCAGGTTACTTGTCAAGCCTTGTCAAGCCCTACTTTGAATGTCTCCAGGGATGGGGCCTCAACCACCTCCTGGGTAGCCTGTTCCAGTGCTCCACCACTCTTATGGTAAAGAACTTCTTCCTTATTTCTAATCTAAATCCACTCCTTTCTCGTTTAAAACCATTGCCCCTTATCCTTTCACTACAGGCCTTTGTAAACAGGCCCCCTCCAGTCTTTTGGAGAGGCTCATCTTCCAGGTTTCACACATCTTTGCCCAGGCTTTATGCATGATGTGAGATAAGGGGTAAGTACAAACTCAGTGGGTTCTACATCAAAATTTGGTCTTTCATGTCATCTGTGGCTTGAAAGACTGATTTCATCAATAGTGGTATTCTGTGACCATTCTTCTAAAAATATTACCTGAAGCATACCTTTTTCAACTTTTTTTTTTCCTATGTTGTATTTGTCTGATTGGTAGTTTCATACTAGGAGACTTGTCTAAAAATAGTATTTTACAGTAATGTTTTAGGAGCTGAAGTTGACAAATCCACATCCTTAGATTCACTTACTGCCAAAATTCCAGTGCTATTTATACCAATATCTGTCACTGTAAAAGAAAAACTGCACTTTATTGGGATGTAGGAAACTCTTAACTTATCCCAACACTGCATGTTTAAAATAAAACATTTCATTTTTATGTTCCAGGTTGGAAGTAGTGGTCAACACTTAAAAAAGCAAATGCCTAAAGTCAGATTCCTAAACATGTACAAAGGATTCTTACAAAGCCACTTACTAATCTGAAACCAGTTTAACATTATTTAGGGAGCTAATTTGAGGCTGCTAGCTGTGAAGATAATATACAGTGTTGCTCATCTGGTCAATGTGAATTGTGGAAAAGATTAAAAGCAAGTGCCAGCTATCTTCCTAGTCAAGCAGATCATTCTAGATTCTGGAAACCCACTCAAACTGTCAAATGTATTCAGTTTCAGACAAGGTTTTATCTCAGGCAAAAATGAGTAAGGGCTTAAAAAAAATGAGAATAATAATAATGTATTTTGATAATAATAAAGTTTTTTGAAGTAATGTGAGATTTTCCTATATAAATACAATTATCTGTGGTTTATTTAATTATTCAGCAGTTTTTATGTCAACAGCACAGATCAAATTTGCACCTTCTCAATATATTATTCTCTCTTTTCTAAGCAACTCTCTCTAAATATTGGGGTTTCTGCTCTAAATTATCTTTGCATATGGGACATTTCATCTTTTAACCTTGACACCAGTGTAATAAGCTTGAAGCCCTTAGGTCAGCTTGTCTTCATATATTAAGTGTAGAGAGGTTGTGTTTCTCCAGTGACAGCTTTTCTCCCTTGTAACTAATGAGTATGATAGGGTATGCACTGATTCCCAGACCTCAGAGATGCAGTAAAAATATTCAAATTGAAAAATATAATCGTACACATTAATAGAAAAGATGACTGTATGAATCATTGTCCCAGTCTAAGCTTTGCCTACACAATTTAAGAAATTTAAATTAGGGACATGTGTTGAAGGAATGATCCACTTTTCATACCAGACTGAAATGTCATAGAAGTGTCACCCAGTGCTTTCAGTATCCTAAACCCACCTTGAGCAGCTTAAAATTGTATAAAATTGCACTCATTCAAGCTGAAGTTTTCTATTATGTTTGAAGTTGGTTCAGGTGTGATCGACCATATATTGGTTCTGTAGTTATTGTTGTGGCTTATTTTTTTTATATTTGTAGCCATTTCCAATAATATATCAGAGGAAAATCACTAATTGTGTAATCACTACAAAATTATCATAGCCATTCAACACAAAACTCCTGTGCTTTTGACCTTCAGAAACAGAATCAAAATTTGGTGGATTACCTTGATTTCAGGGTTTTGATTTTACCATACTTATGAGAATCTAGCCTAATTTGATAAAAAACATATATATGTTTTTAAAGGACCAGTAAAACAGATAAATCACCCAGATTTTGTCTGAAGTAAGTATGATACTCACCAGTGTTTAAGAAAGTCACAAAGCCAGAGAGCCTTTTAATGACACTGTGTTTCAAAATGCTGAAAATTACTGTGGGATGTCTTTGATTTCATTGCCTTTGCTACTGCATCCATGTAGCAAAGGGCATGAAGATGTGAACTGGAGGGAGGTGAAAGGAGCAGGCACATGGGAAGAATGGAGAGCAGACATAAGAGGCAGAGAAGGAGAAGAGCAGAGGGTGGGTCAGAGCAAGAATGCAGGTGGTGTAAGGAGCGTATGCAGAAACTGTTGGAAAGAACAAAAAGCAGGATCTTAAGGAAGGAGAGAAGTAGGGGCCAAAAATGCTACAGGCCACAGGAGATGGAGACAAGGGAATGAAGACCACCATGGGTTTAACATGCACTGGCATCTGTAGATTGTCCCAAAATCTCATACTCTGTATTCATGCTTCTGTCAAACAACCAGGGTGAAACCTTACCACTGGGGTGAGACCAAATAGCTGTGGCAAATCCTTTGAATAAGGAGTGAATTTCTTTCCTGTCAGTAGTTCATTAACATAAAAGGTAACAGGTTTGCTTGCATGGTTAACTTGATCCCATATGGCAGCCATCCTCGCCCCCAGCTTTTCCTCCCCTTCCAACAGAGAGACAGGGGTGAAACCGTTGATGAGAAAGGACTTGTGTGTTGAAGTACAGGAAGGGACATCTCTTCCCACATACCGTCGTGAGCATGCTGCTGGCCTTGGGTAGTCTAGATGATGATGTAACACTATGTTTATGAATATAGTTGGCAACTGGAAGGAAGAAGCATCAATATTAAAGCACTTTTCCGACTCCTCTGCTGCTTCCAATTCCTCTTCCTCTGCTTGCATGGCACTTTCTGACCTTTCTGGAGTCTTTTCCTGTGGGTGGCATGTGCGCCTCAACTGGGCTCGCTGACAGACCCTCGGGAAGCCGTCCGGAGGCGGCTGCTGGGGCCACAGGTCCGCGAGTGCCATTAACACATGGCTCCCGGGCATTACAGAGCCCAGCCGCAAGCCATGCGGCTTCCACAAGAAACCATTGAATTGGGAAAGCGAGGGTTTGGGCTGCCCATCTGGAATGGTCTTCCGTAGTGCGACCAGTAGGGAGCGGCAGTGTGGCTGCAGAGGAAGTGCCCCGAAATTAAGAAATGTCCCAGGTGAGGATTCCCTGGTAACCTTAGCTTCCTTCAGTGCGTTACCCAGGAAATCTTGATGATGACCTATTCTTATTTAGTCATTTTAAAGTCATTTTAATACTGTGGTTATACAATACAAGCAATTCTGCGCTACTAATAATGGATAAGGAGAAGGCTGAGTTAACAGGTTTTTTTCCTCAGTCTTCACTGACAACCTCTCTCCCAACACCTCCCAAGTTAAACTGCAAGGTGTGGATGAGGGTGGTGAAGTCCCCCCCCACTGCATGTGAATATCAGGTTTGTGACCACCTGAGGAACCTGAACATAAGTAAGGCTGTAAGACCTGCTGAGATTCGTCTCAGAGTCCTGAAAGAATTAGCTAATGTAGTTGCCAAGCCACTTGCCATAATATTTGAGAAGTCTTGGCAGTCAGGTGAAGTCGCTGGGGACTGGAAGAAGGGACATGTTATACCCATTTTTCAAAAGGGTAGAAAGGAGGACCATGAAAACGATCACCCTGTCAGCCTTTGTGCCTGGGAAGATTCTCCTAGAGGGTCTAACAAGGCAAATAGAAGAAAGTGGGCTGATAAAAGACAGGCAACACAGCTTCATCAAGGGCAGGTCCTGCCTGACGAATATAGTAGTTTTCTGTGATAAGCATTGGAATGGGCTGCCCAGGGAGGTGGTGGAGTCCCCATCCCTGGAGGTG
>JANHGL010004552.1:0-19727 GCA_024611195.1 Ceyx melanurus | reverse complement strand
ACCCCTGGAGGGGTTTCCAAGCCCTGGAGCTGTGGTGCTGAGGGACACGGGGCAGTGGTGCCCTGGCACTGCTGGGGATGGTTGGACTTGATCTCAAAGGGCTCTGCCAACCCAAATGATTCTGTGATTCTAAAGTTCTATGTCCTCTTCTCCTTAAAATATCTCCTGCTCTGGCCTGGGGAAGGGAAGGAATGGGGAGCCTGGCTCAGCATCGCCGGGAGGGGGCAAGGGGGGGAACCAGCTACTTGCCAGCAGCTGTGGGAGGAGTTAGTGGGGCCAAGACGTGGCGCATGTGACCCATTAGCTGTGGAAACCCAAATGGCTGCATCTTTCCGAGATGTTTGTGTAGTACACAAACAAACCATATATAATTAGTTAATATAAACGATGAATATTTAGTTAATGTAAACCATGCATATTTAGTTAACATCAACTATGCATATTTATTGAATATAAACCATACATAATTATTTAATATTCTATATGTGAGTGCGCATACGGAAATATGCAGGCCATACATATTTATAAAATCTTCAGCCTAATGGTCAATAATCAAGTGATTGTGGTTTTATTTTATTTATTTATTTATTTAACTGCAAGGCAAACGCGACTGCTGTTTTGTGATGCTTGCACAGATCAAATGCAAAATTATTCAGGTTAATCAAAATTACGGCTGAATGTTAAGTGCTGCAGAAGGCTCTGATGATACTGAATAACTGTGAAATAAAATGGCTGATGAAATTTCATTTAACAATGAACAGTGGTGCCCAGGAGAGAAAAATAACCTTCGTTGTACATCTGCAGTGATGGGCTCTGGCTAATATTATGCAAAAAAGTGTTCTTCCCTGCATAGAAAAATAAACTATTTCCCTGTGAGGCAGATGTGCTGGCATATCTGTAACACTGGGAACGATTCTGGTCACCACATCTCCAGGAGAATGAAATCTGGGCAGAGAGGGACCAAGCTTGGCTGTGGGCTGAGCTTTGATCAGGAGCAGGACAGCCCAGAGCTGCTCCTGTTGGGAAGGAGAACTGGGAGCTGGTCTGAAATCCCTTCAGAGCAGCTTATCAGTGAAGAGCTTATCCCTGCTTGCTGCTGGAGGCTCTGGTGGTGCCAGGACAGCAAGTGAGCAGCTGACTGAAAGGGAACAGCAGGTGGCTGAGAAGCCACCAGCAGCCTGGCTGTGCCAGCACTGGGGTGGCAGCAGGACCAGGGCAGGGATCATGCCTCTGGACTGGGCACTGGGGAGGCTGCCCCTAGAATCCTGGGGTCAGTTCTGGGCCCCGCACTCCCAGCCGGACATTGAGGGGCTGGAGGTGGCCAGAGAAGAGCAATGGAGCTGGGGAGGGGTCTGGAGCACGAGTCTGACGCTAAAGGCAATGAAGGACTGGACAAATTCCTGGGTAACAGGTGCTCTGGTAACCACCAGACCCAGAGGTCTGGCAACAGCCCCTGGCTCCCAAACTCTCTGCAGACCCCTGCCTGCTGTGGGTACAGATGTCACCCCACTTTCCAGGACCTCCCAAACCTCCCTTCTTTATCCTGGCCACCAATCCTCTGCTGTTGATCCCTTTCCTGCTGTTAAAGGTTTGTGGTCATGGGGACATTTCCTAGTTTGCTTTTGTTTTATTGGCATGGAAGCCTCAAAAACTGTTTTTGAGGTGGTGGTTGCTCCTCACATGGAAATCTGTCAGCAGTGGGGGCACGTTAGACTCCAGAGGAGCCAGAAGACTTCTTTACCCCCCCTTGTTCTCCCAGTGCTACTCCTGGGATGGGCCACGCAGCCAGGAGATGCTCTGAGAGCTCCCCCCACATGCCACAGGGGAGCAGCCCCGGGAGCCTCCCTGACTCCTGCTGTGTGCAAGGCTGGGGTTGGTGCCTGGCTGCTTAGCAGGCAGATAAGGAAACTCATTAATTACTAAGTACGGGGGAAGCTTGATAAAGGTTTGGCTGAGCTGATGGATGTGGAGCTCCTCAGTTACACGTGTGCCTGGCTCTGGGGGTTGTGGATGGGAACGGTGCCTTTCTGCAGCTGCTCCTGAACAGTTTGTTATCTGGGCGACGTTGAAAGCTTTGTTCCTTTCAGGAGGAGCTCTGTTTAGCAAACAGGTACATAAAGAATGAGGGCTGGGAATAGCAGAGCTGAAAACAGGCTTTATCTCAGTGACTGCCACAGCACTTGCTGCTCTGGTTGCTTGCGGGTAGGCGCAGCCACACTGTGAGATGATCTGCTCTCTGTACACACGGATCTCAGACATTCCCAGTCTGCTGGATCACCAAGAGGTGATTAGCTCAGAAGTAGCCACAGGAGCAGTTCCCCCTTGAGTGGCATGTTGCCCTGTGGGCACGTGGTGAGGGCAAAGCCCCACTGGAGCAGCTGGCATGGAGCTGCTGCTCCTGGACTTGGGGCTCCCCTTAGCACAGAGGGATGGGCCACCCCACCATTTATCAAATCCCGTGTGCTGGTTATGGCCTTTTTACTTCTTGACTGTTGTAGACTCACAGCAGATTTTTTACAGTCTCAGATTTATCTCGTGGCAGCTGGAGAGTTTAATCCCAGGGAGAAATATTCCAGTTGGAAGTTCAGACATTTTATGCCATCATAAAATCTCTGGTGGCAGGTATGAGTGCTGAGGATGGGCAGGGATGAGGAGCACGCTGATTGCATCCGTGTGCTGCTGTTGGTTAACGACACGCTCCTCTTTGGGAGCTTTAACAATTCTATTCCTGAAGTGATTATTCAACCAGCACAATACAAACCCACAGATCCCTACCCACTGAGCCTCAGGGTCCTCCTCAAGGGGATGCCCCAAACTTCCCTAAGGGTTATCAGCTATAAACCAGGGGCTTTGACTTCTTTTCAGTCATGTAAGATTGGCTTGATGCATGGAAGTACCTGCTGGTTTGAGGATCAAATCTACTCTTTCCATCCCCTTCCCAGAAGCAGGGATGGAGCTGAGCAGCCCGAGACATAGGGAGCGTCTACAGGCCCTGCCATTTGATGAATAGCAGCCACCAAAAACTTTCTTCAGGGGTACATGCCTTAGATCTTTTTCTGTCTGGAGAGTTTTTGAGCTGTCAGAGCCCTGCAAAAGGTGCAGCAGTTTTGGTGAGAGCACCACTTTGGTGGGATGGGTTAAATGCAGCCAGCTTGGAGGGGTTCAGGGTTGATAATCCTGTTTGTGGGCAGCTCTGGGATGCACAGAGGTGTCTGTTTGGGGGACAGCTCTTCTCATGCCATAAATATTCTACTCTACTCCCATTCTGTATTTTATCAAGTAGAAATTGCAGCAGAGTGAGCTACTTAGCAGGGGCTTTTATAAGAGGGTGCTAAAGCCTGTGTTTGGGGAGGGGGAGTGTGTCTTTTTGCCCTCAGCAGAAACACCTCCTTTGAACTCCCCCCGAGTTATTTTCTTCCCGATGAACGCGTTATCTTGTTTTCTGATCGTGCATCTCTGCCAGGGAACGTGTTGCTACAGAAACTAATTATGCTGGAAAACCTGTTAGATAATGGCGAGCTGCTACATTAATAGTTCGGGGATTCAGCTCTGGGAATAATCCGGAGGCTGTTGAAAGGGGAATGTTTTTTCCACTCCTTGTCGCGTTCAAAATTCAGGCTCCAGTGAGCGCTGCCCGGCTCAGTGCATCCCGGCAGGGCTGGGGCTGGGCAGGGCTGTCCCCAGCTCACTGCTGGATGAAATCGAAGCAGCAGCAGCAGAGCCCCTGCCAGACGCAGCCCTCGGCTCCCCCAGCACCGGTTGGTGCCAGCAGATGGAGACATCGCTCCCACGTCACCCCGCAGTGCCCTGCGGCACACGGGGACGGTGTGCCCATCCTGCCCACCTCAGGGTGCCCCCACCCCGGGAAGCCCCTGGGGGCAGGGGGATGCTGGACACAGCTTGTCATCAGAGCACTGGTCTCAGCTCCACCAAAAAAATAGCCTCGGGATGCTAAAATGAGTAACTTTTCAAAAAATGCAAAGAGAGGAGTGCCTGTAGTGAGAGTCCCCTTGACCTCTGGTGGGGCTGTTCAGGTTTGTTGCTCAGTTCTTATGAAGTCGAATGCTCTCTGGTGATACTTGTTTGTATTTGTGTCTGTCTGAAATAGGTCTCCTCTGTGAAAGTTTCTTCTGAAGCGTGTATTGCTCCCTCCAGGTGCCCAGAACGGCTCTCCCAAGCACATCTTCAGACAGCCTCTTGAAAGGGATTATTTGCCTGAAAATCACATACAACGCTGGCTAAATAACGTGTGTTTATTTGAAAGCATATATTGTTATTTCCCTAAACAGACAGCTGCTGCTATCAATTAAATAAATACACGTTTCTGACAGCACGAGGGAAGGAAGGATGCTCACGCAGCGCTCTCCCTGCTCGCCTCTTCATGCTGGCAGAGCTGCCAGGGAAAGGGCTGCAGTAACCCAGGGGCACAGGGGATGAGCCCAGGACTTCCCACAGCAGCTGAGGTGGCAGAGGGGTGACAGCAAACGCCCTTAATTCACTGTCACACGCACGCCTACCTCGGTCTACCCACTTTATTCAGCCTTTGCCAAGGGGAGCTGTTCCTTTGGGGTACACCCAGCTCAACCCCCCATCAGCAGTCCCTGCTGTGCCAGGGAAACCCCTGGCCTTGCCCACCAGCCCTTTCTCCAGGCAGGAGATGACAATGCAGGCAGTTTTGCAGTGGTCTTCCTGCTCCTTTTTTCCCTAAACTGGCAATTCAGACCAATTCCCTTAGTTTGCCAACGAGCCTTTTTCAACAGCAGGTTTTCTACAATGGGGTGATTCTCTGAAGCATTTGTTGCTCTAACAACACTGTAGGTTTTCCTCCTGACCCCGGGATCCAGGAGCAGTCTCCAGCAGCAGCAGCCTCCTCATTAAAATGCTTTTACAACTCTGCCACAGCAACACCTAGACCCAGCTTGGAGCTGCTTTATCCTCACTGCTCTTTATCATTTCCCCATAGACATCAGCCTTGCTCATTCCCAGCACCTTCCCTTCTGGGTCTTTGCAGAGCATCCTGCCCTCCTCTCACCCACCAGCACCCACAGCTTGCAATGCTCCTCTGCCCTCAGATGACCCTGCTCCCAGCAGAGGGGTTGGGCTGGATGATGTTGAAAGGTCCCTTCCCACCCAAAGTGGTCTGGAATTCCATGATGTTTATTTTAGGGTGGGAACCACCTCCCTAGGCTGGGCCTTTCCCTTTCTGCTGGCTCACCCTGTCCTCCCAAGGCTGAAATGAGCTGAGGGTTGCAGCAGAGAGGCCAGCCAGAGAGCCAATGTTTGTGCCTGTGTAGGAGAAATCTGGGCCATTAACATCCAACAGTGGAACATAAATATTGATGTGAATCTATCAAAGAGGAAAAAACCAGAGCTGGTGAATCGAGGCTCTGCCACAAACAGCCATTCCTCTCCCTGAATGACATTGCAATACCAAGCCCCAAAGCTTCAAAATATTGATGGCGTTATTAAAATGGGACCTTTAATTTTGCATTAAGATCATTTTAACGTCGGAATTCAGGGATTTAATTATGCATGAGCCCCAGCCCTGGTGCTTTGCTGAAATTAGTTTGCAGTTTTCATTTATTCTTCCACACTTAACGTGTAATTTAGCCTCTTGTATAGAAGGGCTAAACGCTGCCAAACGTCTGTTTGTGGTTAGCTGCTGCTGTCCCTTACAGATCCTGTCCTCAATAAGCTTGGAAGGTTCTGAAGAAAACGAGGAATCAGGTTTGGGAGGCTGAGCTGCACTGAAGGGTGCAAGTTGAACGCCCTCCAATCTACACCCTGGGATTCCCCATTCCTCGGGGTGGCCAAACACCTGCTGGTTTCACTGCTGCCCTGAGGCGTTGACCCAGCAGGACTGGGATGATGAAGCAGCTTCCAAGGTGCTCATGGTCCCACGTGGAGAGCCCTGTCTCTGGAGGAGCATCACGGGAGGCTCCCCCGTACCCTCTAGGGAGCAGACACTGAACATCCCCCTCCCCGGGGCTCTCCACCAGGGTGGGAGCAGGGACACAAACTGCTCTTTCTCCTTCAGGTTTTTCCTCTTTTTAATTCATGTTCAGTTTTGAGCAGATGACTCAGGGTACCTTTTATCTCTTCCTCCTGCAAATTTGGGTAGGAATCTTCAAGTATTGATTTTTTAAATTTACTTCCTAGGAAATCTGAAGTCTTCTCCTCAGCAGAAGCGCCTGGGGAATTAAACCTCTGTTCTTAAAAAAATATCTACGCTGGAAGAGAAATGAAGTCTGATCCAAATCAGCTGTTTCAGGCAAGAGAAGGGCTGGCAGCTTAGCTCGGAATAAAAGGAGAGCAAAGTGAACGAAGCAGAAACATCAACATTAAAATCAGTCTGCACCCTACACGACACTTGCACGTAATGCCAGCAGTGTGTCTGTAAAAATAACACCCTCAGGGCCGTGAATCACCTTGGCAGAGCTCAGGGCTGAGGAAGGAGCAGGGGCACAAACTGGTCATTCTGTTCTGGGCTAACGACAGAAACTGCAGAGCCATACAATCTGGGGATAAGGGTTCCCCCTGTGCTGGTGCCCGTGTTCAGCTCCCCTCCTGCTCTCTGGGTTGGTGCAGTGCTCACAGTCACTGTTCTCCAGCTGCCCAGCCACCACGAGCACCAGGGTGGAAACGCAGAGCCACGGGCAGGACCTTGTGGTTTGCAGAGATGGGCAGTCAGTGCTCAGGGTTTGGGAACATGGGTGTTTAGGGAAGGGTGAGGAGAGGAGCCCCAAAGCTCCCTGCAGAGCTTGTACCTGTCGTGGGTGTTTCACCACCTGTTTTTTTCCCGTGCCACAAGGAGCAGATGGTTGTGTGTCTAGAGCACAGTGTGGTGAGGAGTGGCTGAGGAACCTGGGGTTGCCCAGCCTGCAGAAAAGGAGGCTCAGGAGGGACCTTCTGGCTCTTGACAGCTAATTAGGAAACTTCAAGCAAGGGAGTGTAGCCCCTAAATGTGGGTGACTCCACCCACGGGTATTGCCACTTGCAGCTTTAATTGAAGTTTACTCTGCTTGGCTGTGCCTGCTTCCCCAAGTCTGCTTTGAAGATCTCATCTGTCCTCTGCAGTCTCAAACATCTGAGTACGAGTCCCTCTGTGCCACCACCATCTGTTAGACCTTCCCTTAACCTTGCCAGTCCTCCGTGCATTTTTTCAGGTTAACAAGGTAAACTTTGATCTTGAACTATTCAAACATTGCCTTGATTGATTCTGATATTTATTTATTTTTTTGTCTTAAGTGTCTCTCACACCTGTGGCATTTTTGGAATAATTACATTTCTGGTATTTTAACAAATAGTTGCAAATTAAGCTGAAGATGGAGCAGATGGGCTGAATAAATTTATTGATTTGGGAAGAATACCAAGAGAAAGAACCTCCTCTATTAGGGCAGGGGAGAAAGGATGAGTAAAATTAATAGCATAGTCACATTGTCTTCAAAAAACATGCCATGAACTTAGTAGTAGCTGATGGGCTGGCATGTGTGAGAAGAAAGAGGTGAGAGGAAACCAGAGAGAGGAAGGTTACAATATGGAAAAAGCAATATGGGCAAGTACAGGGGGGGTGTGCATATGTGTATGTACGTGGAGGATCATAGAGTGGCTTGGAAGGGACCTTCTGAGGTCACCCAGTGCAACCCTCTGCAGGGAGCAGGGATCTGCACCCAGAGCAGGGTGTTCAGAGCCCCCCAACCTCCCCTGGGATGGTGCCAGGGCTGGGGCAGCCACCACCTCTCGGGGAGCCACCACCTCTCTGGGCAGCCTGGGCCAGGCTCTGCCACCCTCAGCACCAACAATTTCTCCTGCTCTCCAGTCTCAATCTCCCCTCTTTCAGCTTAAAGCCGTGCCCTGGGTTGCAAGCCCTGCTGACCCCTTGACACCTGTGGCCAATTCCCTGGGTTATTTGCTTCCCTCCCAGGCCAGGGGCAGCCCCTGGAGATGAGCTGGTGTTGGAGCAGGGGAGCAGCAGCCTGTGCTGGGAGCAGCATCACACTCACAGCAAGACCCTTTCCTGCAGCTTTGCCCACTGTAAGTCCTGTTTTAGCTCTGGGGAGGTGCTCTGGGAGGGGCAGCCCTGGCTGCCATCTGCCTGGCAGTGCTTGGCTGGTGAAGGTGAGCTCAGGTCCTGCTCAGTGCTGGGGGTCAGTGCTCTTCCAAGGGCCGTTGCTTTATATTTTGAAACCTCAGACCTTTAAAGTCATCCTCTTGTCAGCTCCAGCCTGACATGTGGGTTTCAGACTAGAGCTGAGAGTGTTTTCTTCTGCAGTTTTGCATTTGTTCTTGTCCTGTTTTGTTCTCCAGCTCAAGCAGCATTTTCCTTCTCAGCGTTTTCCCATATCCAGGCAGCAACAACATTGCTTTCATGAAAGTCATTACTTTCATGGGAGTTAAACCTTCCAGTTACACCCTGTGGCCAGTACAATGCACGGAGCAGTTGGGCTGGTGGTGGGGTTGCAGCAGGTGACTGCACACAGCCAGCTCACCATGGTCCCTTTTAGATGTGAGGATTTATGGGGCTATTGCCTCATCTCAAGGATCAAAGACCTTTTGTATTCCTATACAACAGGAGTTCAGGGGAGAAATCGATGTGTTCAGCTCCTCTTTCTTCCCTCGATCACACTGGTCATTTGCTGTCGGTTTGAAATGCTGTTCCTGGACATTCAGGAGCTGTCAGAAAATAGTTTCCCCTTCCAGGTCTCCCTGGCATTTATTACATCAAATTGTAGACGTTAAATCAGCAGAATACTGCAGTGCTCCAGCCAAAGTAGTGACTGATTCTATGTGTTAATTTCCAAGTTCGTTAGGGACCTGCTTAAAACTGGAATGGATGAGGTTAGAAAAGGATTGAAAAAGCAGAATATGGGTATCATGAAAAATAACTTTTAAATGCTGTTGTTAAAGCATTTTTGCAAGGGTTTAGTAGCAGGCTGTCAATGGGCAGAGATCATTTTTTCCTTTTTTTTCTTGTTAAAAGCTACAGAGAAAGAAAAGAGGTTAAGGATTTGAACTGAGCGTGCTTAAATCTTCCCAGTGTACACTCAGACAGAGGATGGTTCTCTTTGCTGGCTGGAGCACGCAGTCTGCAGATTGCTTGTGGCTTTGTTTAACGTGCTCAATGGAAAGTGCAGCTGTTTTCTGTAGGCTGGTTACAGAAGCCTGCGAGTCCGTGCTGCGATGGGAGGGGATATGTAGATGCACAGAGGCCATGGGCACGTGGAGAACACGCCAGAGAGAAGCTCTTCAGGAGCTCCTGGAGGTGAAAACTGCTTTGTGCACAGTGCTGCTGAAACTGAAGCATCACAGTCACATAATGGGGTCGAGTGACTTCTGGCTCTAGAATATTTCCAGAGAGTGAGCGGGTTCAGGTGTGTGCTGAGTTTTGAGGCAGCCAGGGAGTTTCATTTTGCTTCTCAGTCCAGTGCTGCTGTTTGTCAGAAGCTGATGCTGTGTAGAGCTCAGTTCCGTATTAGCTTTGCAGATCAGAGCACAGAGTTGCTGAACCAGGGGCTTGATCTCCTGCAGAACATCCACACTTGCTGTCCCTTGGGCACAAGTCTGCTCTGAATTAAACTGGTTACACCCTGCTGGTACCAGTTCAGATATTTACGCATCAGAGCTTGGCACAGGCAGGGTGCACATAGCTGTACAGTGCCATCATCATCCTCGGGCAGCGTGGTGTGCTCAGCACCCCATTGTGATGGAGACCTGGGCAACCAATCTGCTCTGTCAGCTTTGCTTTATGGGCTCTGATTTACTGACCACTCTGCTCCTGTCTGATCACAGACTGGTGGGGCTGGAATTGCCCTCTGGAGATGCTCTAGTGCCACTCTGGGCACCCAACGCAGGGCCCAGCAGGGCAGTGTCCAGGGGGGTTGGAATCTCTCCAGAGAAGGAGACTCCACAACCCCTGGGCCAGGCTCTAGGACATTTCCCATCTGAAGTTCTGAGCTGGTACAAGGGCAGAAGTTTCATACTTTGCTGTCGTCTGGTCTGTCTCTAAATCACCTCAGCAGGGGAAGGAAACAATTGGAGAATTAAAAATGAGACAAAAAAAAAAAAAAAATCTTATTCAGGGAGGTATTAATAGAAGAATTCTCCGAGGATTTGAATGTGATTAGGTGGCTCTGATGTAGTTAATCTCAGCATGCTGCATCTAATTTGAGGATCAGGGCTGTAAAAAAAAATAAATTAAAAAAAATAAAAAGGATATGGCAGAATTTTAAGCCAGCAGTAATTATAGGAGACTTGGAAGGTATTCTGACCTTTGCTGGCCTGTGATAACTTTTCTGGGTGAGTATCTGGAGTGGTGAATATATGGTGTGCACCTGAGGAGCCCTGTGGAGCTTTCACCTCCAGAGGGTTTTGGATAGTGGGCTTGTGCCTGTAAAAGGTGGCAGTGAGCAGTGTGGTGTCCTGGGATGGTGCAGATGTTTGGCCAGGGTGTAGCTTCTGAATTATGGGAATTTGGAGCCACACAGCAACCGAACAAACACTAGATTTTTACTTTCCAAGGTTGAAGGGAAGATTCACAGATTCACAGATCCACAGTCATTAGGGGCTGGAAGGGAGCTAGAAGATCATCTAGTCCAACCCCCCTGCCAGAGCAGGATCACCTAGACCAAGTCCTTGACGTCCCTTCCAACTCAAGCCATTCTATGATTTTACAAGTGTAGATTTTTATGGAATTTACCTTGAATCTTTATTAAAATACATAGTTTGGTAGTCACTTGTACACTGATTTGCATTTTAGGCTGCCTAGATTGTAACAGTCTCCTCTGAACTGGCTCCAGCTCCTCTCATTTTGCCAGTAAGATATCTGTGATGTTTCCTCCTTTATCACTTTCAAATAGTTTTTCACAGCAAACTGATTCCGTCGCCTGATTCTGAAGTTCATTAATATTATCAAAGATTTGTGTGGGGAGGGCAGAGATAATTTAAAGCGCAAGCAGAAAAAAAAAATCTGCTTTTAAAAGAATAATTAACTGCAGCTCTTGCTCAGTTCAGAGTTTATCAGCGAGGTGAGGATGAGCTCTTCTAAAATTTATTTCTAAAAGGATTGTAGCATCATTATCAAAGCACCGATGACCTCTAACAAATTAAGCACTGCTCTGGCTCTCTCTGGAGCTGCAGGGAGCTTTGCTGTAGGTGGAGGAGAATGAGCTGGCCACATCTGAGCTTTATGAAGGGGTTTTGAGCAGTGAGGTTCAAGGGTGGTGCAAGGTGGGTGTTGGAGGGCACTGTTCCCAGCCTGGATCCCAGAGCTGCTGCTGGAAAATGCTTTCTGTGACCCTTGGATTTGTACCGGCTCCAGTTTTGGTCATATCTGTTACTGAACACGTGTCCTGGTAAAGGCTTTTCCCACTTTCTCACTGGAAGAAAGCAAAGGGCAGAGCTCAGCCCTTGTGAATCAGGGGGCAGTGCTCAGAGGGGCAGTGACTTGGTTTGGGGGCACAACCAGAGCCAGGCTCTCTTGACTGTACGCCCTGCAGAAGGAGGGGAGGCACAGCAAGAGTGGCTGGCTGGCTCCTCTCTCCAAGCAGTGGAGATGTGTGCTGAATCCAAATGCTGTTGTCAAGGGAAAGGCACATGTTTGTCCATAGTATACGAGCCAGCAGGGACTGCTTCCATCGTGTCCTTGCTCTGGGTTATATACGAGCAGAAGGCACAAACTTCCAAGGCATCAGGAGCATTATCTCGAGCAGATGTAGGGAGATAGCTCCTCACCTCCTCTTCCCCACAGTCAGCTGCGAAATTAGTCCCTTGGGTGAGCTGTAACCAGATGTGGAAGCATTTTCTTTTCCATTTATTTCGGCTATATTGGCAAGAATGCTTTAATTTATTTTTTCACTTCTTTTGCCTCATACTGGTCTGAAGTAGGAGCCGTGTGAAGCTTGTCACCCTCTTCCACCTCCAAACATAAACGCAGGGAAAGCTGCAGTTATCTCAGATGCTCCTGTGTGTGACCCCAGCAGCTGCTGACTGTGGGACCATGCATTTTCAGGAGAATCATAGAATGGCACATAAAGCTTCAGTCCAGGATGAGACTTCATGTACCCTGTGTAGTGGACTGACTAGACTGCTGCTGTTCCAAAAGGAAACACAACGTGCAAAAGCTTCGTGTTTAGACGACTCTTCCCCAGCCGTGTTCTAACATCATCTTCCTCCATTAGGAACAGACAAACTGTATGTAAAGGTATCAATTATATCTGGAGCTGCCAGCAGCACAGGACTCTTCTCTTTGTTTCCTCCCACAGCTTTAGCTGCTGCAATGTCTCGGTGCTGTCTTGCGTGTAATAGGACGTTGAATAATGCACTAACAATGCCCTATTATACTCCACTTCTTTAATATATTCCAAATCTCATTCTTTCCTGACACAATTCAGTGGCATAAAGAGGTGTGAATATGCATTAACCCTAGATTTGCGTGAGATTATCCAAGAGGAAAAGACAAAGCAGATGGTGAGGGAGCAGCAGCCAGAGGTTTGGCCAGCTGAGGGAACTTGCATTCTCTGACCTCCTCGTCTTAAAGCAAGGTAGGGCCAGAGAATTGTTTTGGTTGGAAAAGACATTTAAGGTCATTGAATCCCTCCATTAACCCAGCACTGCCAGGGCTCCACCAACCCCTGTCCCTCAGCACCACATCTACGTGTCTTCAGTATCTCCAGAGATGGGGACTCCACCACTTTGCTGGGGTCAGTTCTGGCCAGCAGGACGCTGAGGGGCTGGAGTGTGGCCACAGGAGGTCAACATCACAGTGTGACCAACAGCTGCAAACATCCCCATGTGAGGAGGGGGATAAAGGGTTTGGTTACTTTAATCCTTGTTTTCTGGGTGTTGGATGGGGGCTCAGGGTTGCTTCCTGATCTAGCTGCTGTGCTCCAACAGCAGCAATCCGATGGAAGTGAGTGGTTTTGCACACTGCTGTTAATTGCTATCTTTGTGTAATCTTCAGCTCTAGCAGCCAGGCTGCCCTTGTCACAGGTCGATGCAGACACAGCTCTGAGGAGCTGAGGAAGTAACCGATGTATTGGTGATGAATTAAGTTAATTTCCCCAGAAGAGGCTGACTGCAGGGCTCCCCTGAATCACCCTGGCTCTAGGCTGGCCCTGCTGCTACAGCCCATACCAACAGTTCCCCCGCTGCTGAGCTGGAAGTGAGTGTTGGCAGGCACAGGAACCAGCTTTAATTCACATACACCACTGAATTCAACGTTAAAACCACTTCTGAAAATGTCTTCAGAAAGGTGCTGATGTGTGATTCGTAATTAAACCACCACAAGTGGGTTTTGACAGGACGCTCAGATCCAAAACCCAGGTACCTGGCTCTGCTCAGTAGCTCCGTTGAAGCCAACAGGATTATCTGCACCAGTAGTGACAGCAGAAGTAGCTTCTCTATTTGCACAAGAAAAGTAATTTAGACAAATATTTAGTTTATGATTGTAGTTGACACAAGTGATTCTAAATTTGCAGTATAAATATTTGTTTTTCCTATAATCAGTTCTAAAAAGGCAAGATAGTGAAACATTGTCAGCAGGGGAGAGGTAATTGTGGGCAGGTTAAGTACTGGGGTTTGTTTCCAACTTTCATATTTTTTCTTCTTTAAATCTATTTGGTTTTTAAGCAGAAAACCAGCAGCACTCTGCTCTGACAGCAGCAGTCAGCGTTGTTTCATCAGCTGTGCCTCTGGGAGGTGCTGTCAGCTGCAGTCCTCATTTGCTTGGACTTTTCTGTTTTCTTTGTCTTTTATTCTAAAATAATCAAATGGACATGGACCTAGGCTCCATTTGGATCAAAAAAATCATAGACTGGTTTGGGTGGGAAGGTCATCTGGTCCAACCCCCTGCAGGGAGAAGGGCCATCTGCACCCAGAACAGGGTGCTCAGAGCCCCCCCAACCTCCCCTGGGATGGTGCCAGGGATGGGGCCTCCCCAGATGGAGCTTCTCCTCTGCAGGCTGAACCCCCCCAGCTCTCCCAGTCTGTCCCAGCAGAGGGTTCCATCCCTCCCAGCATTGCTGGGGCTCCTCTGGCCCTGCTCCAGCAGCTCCCTGGCTCTGCTGTGCTGAGGATCCAGAGCTGGACCCAGCCCTGCAGTGGGGTCTCCCCAGAGCCCTGGGAGCAGAGGGGCAGGATCCCCCCTGACCTGCTGCCCACAGAGGACTGGTCCCACCCCTGTTGGCTAATGGAACAGCAGTAATTAGTTTTTTAGACATCCCTGAAGCATATTTTTGTGTTTGTGCGGCGTGTTAGTGAGGAGTTCTGTCCCATCAGCTGGAGCCTCTCCAGGTACTGCAAGGATAAGCGAAACCAGAATCTCTGCTCACTCATTTCTCTGGAGCAATAGCACCAGGGTAAGCCCAGGAAACCCAGCTTTATTTAGGTCAGCGACTGCTAAAAAAAAAAGCTTTCAGAATTAATATTACAAGGCTGAAGTTAATTCATTCCCCTCCCCTACAGAAGCAGGAGGCTCTGAACAGACTCACGGCCGCTCTCCGCGAGCAGCAAAGACCCCCAGGAGGGATCTCCTGGCAGCTCCTACCTGGGATGTGCAGCACACACGTTTATGCCTCAGAAATAATTGATTCTTGAGCTTAATTTCACTTGCTGTGGAAGAGATGAAGGAGGCGAGTGAGATGAAGGATGCTTGGATTTGGTATCTCAAGAATAAATTTTTTTTAAAGCCCCCGCAACTCATTAGGAAAAAGTTATTATTGGGGACCCACAGAAAATGTAATTGAAGGGAACTCCAGAAGGAAAGACCACAAGAGGAGACTGTTTTTGCTATTTTTACTGTTTAGTTATTTAGAGCTATGCAGAGAGGGCCCAAAATGGGCTATTTGAGGGAAAACAGTGATTATCAAAGCCAAGGTGTGGTGGAGGGGCAGGCTGGGAGGCAGTGGTGTGTGGACCTGCAGGGACAGGGCCCATTCTGTAGATCAGAAGATTCTAGCTCAAAAAAAAAAACAAGAAAGAAAATATTTATTTTCTGCTTTACTTTCGTTCAGTGAATATTTTTGAGCTGGCTGATAACACAGCTCTGCAGCTTTGGGAGCTGAAAGGAGGAGCCAGCTGGGGACCCAGGGAGGTTATCTGTGAAAACATGACATCTCAATGAAAAATAAGGTCATGTAGGTCATGCTAGTAAAATTAACATGGAATCTGAAACAGTTCCTAAAGTTTTGATGTCTTCCAATTTTTTTTTCCACCCCAAAATTACTCCTCTTGTAGGAAACTGGTGAAATGAAGCTTTCCTTTCTGCTTTATATTCGTCTCTCCATTCCTTGCTCTTTGCAGGATTTCCCTTGGAACTGAAGTTTCAGACTGCAGCTGGCTTGGCTAAAAATACACTTGTTAAACCTTTGGATTTCATTTAAATATATAATATACTGGGTTGTCTCCGGGCAGAGGGATTTTTCTGTAGAACATCAAATATTGAGGGAAGCAGAAGCTCTGTAGGGGATGCTCCTGCACTTCCACTTCCCCCCTTTGCTGCGGAGGGGGTGTCAAAAACTTGCAGGTTGCCACCAGCCTCCCCTTAAACACCCTCCTGTGGTCTCTCCTCTCCAGCACGGGGCTTGTTTGCTACCTAGAAGTGATGATAAATGTGCAAGTGCACAGAAATGCTGATTATTTGTGCTGCTGTACCTGTGTTTGGGGAGCTTGGGATTTCTTGAGCATGTTGCCTCTTGTGCAGCTTTGCTTTCTATCTGTGAGCATCTGGAGGGGGCCCCCCCAACACTGTGGTGATCAGGTCCTAAATCCAAGTGTGAACTCCTCCAAATGCTGTAGCCACAAGGGAAGTTCTTCATGCATAGAATTTGGGGTGAATTTCTGAATTTTCTGATCTCTGGAAGGTCTGGAGAACATTTGCAAGTAAATATCAGGGGTCTTGGTGACACTTTAATTCTGGCTGCTCATAGGCTGTTTGGGCTGGAAGAAAACAGCTGCAAATTACTTGCAGATAATAAAAATAACCCCACTCCTGGGTTTGTAAATAACATTGGGCCAGGTCAGTTGGACAGATGGATAAGCTTGTTTGAAAAAAAATATTTTTTTGGTTTGAAAAATATGAGTATTTTGACACAGATAAATGAGGAGGTGCCTTCTGAGCAGCCAGAGTAGCTGATTTAATGTGAGGGATGGAGATCTGGGAAGCTGTGGGGTTGTACAGAGACTTCCACGTGACCTAGCAAGGCAATGCTGGAAGTGAAAGGGCAGCTATGATTGCTGGAGTTGCCACTGATGGACGTGTAGGGCAGGAGAAGGGGCTGAATGTGGCTTTAGGGTGAAGTATCTCAGCCAAAAGTGTGGTCCTCAGTATGGACATGCCTGGAAATCCTCACCTGTGGACAGCCCCAGGCATCTGCTCAGAGCCCTGGGCTTAGAGATGATGCTCTGAGTGGTGGAGGGCTGGGGACAGCCTGTAGGAGAGGGCTTCTGTCACCTCTGTGTTCCACAGGAATAAAGCTTTTCAGCTCAATGAGCAAGGCCAAGATGCTTTGGTTCACCTGCACTGAAAATTCACTGAAAAAAAAAGATGATTGAACTTTTTGTGAGCGTAGCATCAAGAAACTGCTATGAATGCTTTGATATTTACCCACGTGGCTCTATTAAATGATTATTATTGCAAGCACACTTTCTACTAGTGGGATGAAGGAATATATGCCATTAAAAACTTAACTCTAATTTCCAATGTAATATTGTCATTAAATTTCTGTAAATTAAAATGGGCCTCCCTCAGGATTTTAAAGAGATTGTTCGGAGAGAAGACACCACAGTGAATAAAACCCACGTCTGTTTAGCCAATATCATCAGGCTCTTAAAATTGAAATATGCTGCCAGAATTCTGCATGGTTGCGTTTGTTTGGAATATTTTATTCTCTCTGTACATAGAAAGAAATCATTAGACAACAGCTGAGAATGGATAGAATTTTTGTAGAGGCTTTTAGAGAAGAAAAACTTATTAATACTTAAAGGAGAGCTCTGGGAGGTCTGAGCCTGTGTGGGAGGTTGTGTGCTGGTGCTGCTGGGGAGCACAGTGTTGGCCAGGGTGATGGTCAGGGATGCTGAGGGCTCGGGCAGGGGCTTGGCTCTCCCACTGCCCCCCACCCAGGCACCTGCTGCTGCCTGTGGAAAGGGTCTTCAAGTCTCTTGTCCTCCCCCAGCCATCCTGCTGGGCATCCCAGCGTGCTGGGGCTGGAAGGGCCTCTGGAGATGCTCTGGTGCCACCCTCTGCTCCATCCAGCAGGGGCACCCAGGGCAGGGGTTGGAATCTCTCCAGAGCAGGAGACTCCACAACCTCTCTGGGCAGCCTGGGACAGGCTCTGACACCCTCACAACAAAGAACTTTCTCTGTCTCCTGCGCAGATGGAACCTCCTGGGTTCCAGTTGGTGCCTGTTGTTCCTTGTCCTGTGGCTGGGCACCAATGACAGGAGTCTGGCCCCATCCTCTTGACTCCCACCCTTTAGATACTGATAAGCATCTGCAAGCAGATGATGCTTTGCATGGAATGGGCTCCAAGCCAAGAGCCAAAGCCAGGACTGTGCTTAGGGGCAAATTCTATGCTGGGGAGGCGAGTGGTGGCTTTGGAGAGGGGCCTGTGGCTGTCCTGGCTGGGGAGACCAGGGCAGGTTTGGAGAGAGGACAGCTCAGGGGAGCAGCTTTTCCTGCTGTGGCTGTTCTTTGATTCCAGTTTCTCTCAGCCTCTGCATGGTTTAGAATACAGTGAGCTGAGACAAAACTCGACCGAGGTCTTCCTGCACCACAGCCTCTCGGGGAATGCATCAGCCTGGTGCTGCAAACTCCTCCCAGAAATCATCCCCTGTTTCTGGGGAAGGTGTCCCCACGGCTGGGAACAACACAAATAGCACAACAGGGAGAATTAATGTATTTTTATCTTTGCTGAGCATATTTTCTGTACCAGTTTGGAAATGTATTGTCTGACTTCAGCTGGAAACAGCACAGACGTTAGAAGAAAAAGGCAAATTCATCTGCAAATAACTCATGTCAGCGCTGCCACCGACATGAAAAACTGCAGAGGAGCTCAGTTTGGGCTGGTGTAAAATATTCCACTTTTATGATCCACCAAAGCCTTGGCAAGGAATTCAATAAACACTGTCTTTCATCCATTTAGGGGTCTAAATATTTCAGAGGGTTCCAGCCCCCACGACCACGGTTTGGTCGAGACTTTGGACTGGCAGAAGCTTTGTCACGCCGTGGAGAGGCAGTGTCATCAGACAAAGTCTGGAGATAAAATGTTTTAATTAACAAAATCCATCTCCTGCTGGTCTGCCCTCAAAGTCTCGTCACCTGAGCAGCTGGGAAGCGGGGCTAGACCCAAGCACTGGACTCATGGCAGAGGAATGTTTGTCCTGTAGCTCTGGCAATAGCTGGGACTTGGAGTTCAGAAAGGTGTGCAGCTTCTCTGTGTGTCTCAGACCTTGACAGGGAGGATGGTCCTTCCATCTCCCCTCTCTCTCTGTGTTGTTCTTGTGGCCCAGAGGACCACCAGGACATCGTGGCCAGGCTGGTGTGCCCTTTGTCTCACAATGTGGGGGTGTTCTCTGGATCAGCCTGGGAGGGCTCGTCAGCTCTGGAGGCATCCAGAAAGGTGTGGGGTTTGGGAGGCTGAGCTCACATCCAACCCATCAGTCAGTGTGGGCTTCAGTGAGCCAGAGAGGGCAGGACTGTGGTGTGAGATGGGAAAGGACCCAAGGCAGGTCTCCTTGAAGTGGGAGAAGGAGCTAGAAGGGGTTTATGGGAGAGCAGGGCAGTGAAGCATCCCCGTGGCTCTGACTCAGGGGAGACCCATGCCGTCCCAGGGGCCGTGGGGACCCCTGTGAGCCAGCACTGTCCCTTCAGAGCTGGGGCTTCTCTGTTTTGAGAGCATCAGGACTGAGTTCCCCAGACTCACAGGAGCACCCTGGTTGCTCTCAGGGAATGAGACAGCACCAGAATCCAGATGATTTCTGAGCAAACACCTCAGATTCACAGGGGGTTACGGAGACAGACCTGGGTGGATGCAGTGTGTACATGGATGGGGGTCCTAGGGAATGCTGCAGCTCCTCCAGGAGCAGGAGGAATTCTGGAGTTCACCACCCATCCTCCTTACCCCTTAGTCTGGTAGACAGCAGCTTGACCTTGCTGGACCAGGCTCTGAAGCCATCAGTGGAGAAACCTTCCTGGGCCCTGTGGAACGGCCCTGATGGGCTGAAGCTGAGCTGGCTCTCCAGTTCAGCCACAACTAGAGGTAGTAAAAATGAATAATGAATTAGCTCCTCAGAAGACTGTGTGGAGTCAGAGGCCTCTGAGATCACAGCAGACACCTACAAACCAGGTCTCTTCTTCCTACAGAGTCTGGAGCTAATTGGAGAGGGGGGTCAGGTAGGGCTGAGTTAGGAGGGTCGTTTTTGAATATACAATTCTGTAATTGCTTTGCTCTTGTGGTTGGAGACATTATTGTCTGAATTCAGCAATGGAATTGCATCCTCACCAACTGAAGCACATTGTGGGGGAGAAGAAATGATTGTGTTTGGGGGTGATCGGAGACCCCCTGCTGTAGTGTGCTTCTGCTTGTCCTCCAGCAGCTGAAGTGGGAACATAGAATCCCAGGCTGGCTGGGGTGGGAGGGGACATTTCGAACTCATCTGGTCCAACCCCCCTGCAGGGAGCAGGGCCATCTGCACCCAGAGCAGGGTGCTCAGAGCCCCCCCAACCTCCCCTG
>JANHGL010004549.1:37327-71714 GCA_024611195.1 Ceyx melanurus | reverse complement strand
CTAGATGATCCTGCTCAGGCAGGGGGGTTGGACTAGATGATCTTCTAGGTCCCTTCCAGCCCATAATTTCTGTGATTCTGTGATACACACCATGTGCTCCCAGCACCCACTGGTCCTGAGGGTGTGATCACAACCTCCCTTCTGGGAGGCTCTTTTGCCCTTTTTGTTTTCCTCAGTATCAGCTGCAGTCCAGCAGTTAGCCTTGCTGCCTCTGCCACTGAGCAGCGACCTGATGGAGACCTCTGAAGGAGTCTGAATTGGCACCCTCACTCAGACAGTCACCAAACACAGGACTGGCAAGATGTGCTGGTCCAGCGAATATGCTTTGCCAAAACAGTGATGTCTTGTATGCTTGCTTTGGTTTAAAAGCCCTGCCAGAGAGGCCTGGCCAAGCTAACTGGCCTGCTCCCCGATTTGGGACAGTAAAGTGCTGGTGGTGGCACCTGCCACCTGTGTGCACCCTTTGTTGATGTATGAAGCAAGGATGAGGGTCTTTTGGGGGCACTGTGTGTCTATACACCTCTATATACACATGTATATATAGATACATGTACATGTGGGGGTTTTTTTCAGGTAAGACTAAATCGCAGGAAGGCTTCTGGCAGGCGGCAGCAGGATGTGACCCCCAGGACTGAGGTGTGGGAACATCCCATCAGGTTGAGATATCACAGAGATAATCCAGTTCCCCTTTGAAACTGAAAGGGTGGAGGGCAGTCCCCTTTCCAACACGGCTTTCGGCAGATGAGGAAGGAGGGCGCAGGTAAATGCAGCCCCAGCCGCAGGCAAGGAAAAGCGGGCCCGCGCCCTCTGAGTGCCGCCCTGTTTGCCTAGCTAATCGCGCGGGCAGGAAATTGCCCCGCGATTCAGTGACGGATCGTGAGGCGCCCGCGGCGGCCACTCCGCTGGCTGCTCCCGAAGGGCAGCCCCGGCAAGACCGCCCTGCCTCGGCGGTAGACCTGACCCCCCGCCCACCGCTACGGGTATCTCCATCTCGGTGCGTGTTTCTCTCTTTTCTCCCGTCCACCTTCCGCCCTTCACCCCCGCTCTGGCTCCCCTTCGGCCGCCCCACTCCCGAGAGCCCGGTTTGTGTGGAGCTGGGTACTCCACACCCCAGCCCGCCCGGGGGGCGGGCGCGGGGCGGCGCTGGCTGCCGTGCGGGGGGCGGCACCCGGTGGCGGTGGGGGGAGGTGGCGACTCTCTCAGCAGCGGCGAGGCGGCCGGACTGGCAGCGGGATGTGTGGGGGCAGCGGCGGCGGTGAGTGCGGGGCCGGGAGAAGCGCTGTCCCATGGGGTGGGAGTAGCACTCACGGGCTGCGGCGGCTCCTCTCTAGGCAGCGGATTCCTGCGGGGATGGGGATAGAGGCCCTCCCGGACCCGCAGAGCCCGGGCTAATGCTGGCTCAGATGCTTAGAGGTGTCCCTATTCTTGGCTACTTTTAGGGGAGTTTGTTCCAGCGCTCATCTCGCCCCTTTCGCGTTTCTGAAGGGTGGGGGCTGCGGGGTCCCACCCTTGCCGCCCGGCTCAGCAGAAACCCTGCAGCTAGAAGGGACGGGGCTCCTGTCGCGTCCCTTTCGGCTCCAGTCGCCTCTCCCTCTTTGTCCGGGTGTTTCCCCCCGGTGCTGGCGGGCGCTGCCGCGTCCTCGCCGGCGAACAAAACTTCTGCCCCGGCCAGCTGTGGGGGCGGCGAGAGCGTCTGTGAGCCGAGGAGGCAAGGCAGGAACCGCGGGGCTTGGCTCGGTTTGGTTTTCCGTCGTCAATTATCTACCTGGTGGAGGGGAAGACATAGGACGGGGCTCTTTGTCCGCGCTTCTTTGTTAGGCTGGTAGCTTCTAAAGCCTCCTGCGGCTGTGCGAAGGCTGCTGTGTTCAGTGGAGATGGGTTTCTCCCAGGGCTGAGCCGGTGATGGATGCCGCCTCGGCATCGCTGGAGTTTAGCAACAGGCAGCTGGTATTTACGTCTGACTGGCTTGCGGAAATCAAGGGGTTTGGTCTCGGTCTCCCCTGTACAGATCTGGAGCTCGCATGTTACCTTCCGTATAACCTTGCTGTCAGCAGCCGGGCCCGGGAGTACTTCGGTGCCGCCCGCCGGGAGCTACGCGCTTGGTGGCAAATTTAGCTTGGAGATCAGAGCCTTTTTGGGAAAACAACCTGCTGCCCACCAGCAAGAGAAGGAATGGGCTGGAAACGAACAGTTCCCCCTCTTTCTCATGCCCCAAATCTGCCTGAGGAATTTCCCCATGTGCAGAAGTGTAAATAGACTGGCTGTGCTTATATAAAGACTTTCTCTAGAGGTGGGCTTTCTGTTCCTGCCACTGAATGCTTGCATGATCTTAAACACATGGCTTTTGTCACCAGTTCCTTTTCCCCCAAATGCTCATCTTGTCAACGTGTCATCTTGTCTGCACGTGCCCAAATACTCTATGTCTGCATCTCCAGGGCAGCTGGGTGGATGTGTTGCCAGTCAGAACATGGTGAATGGTTCATATTTGTACCTCAAATTCCCTCTCCTTGGGAGAAGAGGGAGACGAGAGAGGCAGTTTTGCAAGTTCTCACATTTGGTGAACTTAATTTTTTCTTTCTCTATATTCTTGTAGCTAAGGTCTCCAGAGATATTAACATGGGAAAGGGAGAGTGGTGGGAGGAGGTAAGTACTGAATAGAATTGCAAAGGATGAGTTTTCCCATGGCAGAATGAAGCTATGTAGGAGAGAAAGGAGATGAAGTAATGAGAAGGTGAAAGGGTGCCTACCTTTGCTGTCAAGGGGAGGGGTGGGATGAACTAAGTGGGTATCAGAGAGATCATTTTAGAGCAGTCAAATAGTAACACGGTACCACATTCAGTTTTTGTTCATTTTACACAGTTCCTTTTCCACACCAGAGAATTGCCTCCCTTTTATTTTGACAAAATGATAAATTGACTCCATGTTTTTACTGAGGGAATGGAAATCTTTAGCAACAACCAGGACAGGAAGAGTAGTCATTTTTTTCCATATCAGTTAATGTCTATACTTATCAGATACAGTTAGCAAACAGTTCCTTGAAAGCGTGCAAAGACACTAGTTGACCACTGTTGGGAAGGAGCGAAGTTAATCACAAAAAAAAATTGGAGTATTTTGTTTTTAGATAGCAAGTAGGTGAAGACTGCAGGTCTAAAATAGATGTTGGATCAGAAGGACTGACCAGATTTGGATGGGAAGATTTTGTCTGCCTTTTCCATTCAAAGATCCAGAGAAAAGCTGAAATCATGAAAGTAGGCAGGGGGAAGTGCTGGTGATTGTTTATGAAGGAATTAATGCTGTTTTCAAGGCACATAGAGTGTATTCTCTGCATTTTCATTTATTAAACAGTTAATTCTGATGTGTATAACTGCTCATGTAGCAAACAGTGCTTCCCACTGGTTTGAATAAACAGCTTTAAGACAAATGCCCTGTTTCTGGTGTTCAAAGGAGATGCCGTTCATTTAGGCTTTGTTTTAAACAAACATAGGATATGCCATGGAAATCCAAGTGGATTTTTCCCCCACAAAAGGTTCTTCAGAGGCTGCAATATAGGAGTGTACTCCATAAATGTGGGTGTGTAAATAAGTGGATCAGTTTCCCAGTGAATTATTTAAATTCCTTTATTATATTAAATTGTGTAACTGCAGGTATGGTACCTGTATTCTTCATTCAAGGGACTACTGTTCTGGGAATTGCTGATAAATGCTGCTCTGTATTTGTTCAGGGAGGCTCGTGGCTTGGTAGCACAACAGCCCCAGCAGATGCCACTTGAGCTGTTGCTGTCTTGATGTGGTTTGCCAGGCAAGTGTTATGAGAAGCATTTAGTCTGGGGGCATGTTTGCTGCTCTCAGAGTGCTGGAAAATGAAGAAATGATAAAAGAGCTAGAGGGGACATTTGGAAATATGGGGCAAGCATCTCAGGAAGGAGATAAATTGAGGAGAAATGGTCAAACGAAATCTGAGAGACTGAAACTGTCAGAATAAGTGGGGACTGGAGGGAACTGATTAACAAAAAGGAAGTGACAGGCACAAAGTGGCAGTGAAAGAAATCAGCACAGAGGAAAGCAGATCATGGGCAAAGGTTGCCTTAGAGAGGTGGGAGAATGCAATAGACAGGAAAGAAATTGTAAGGACATCCAAGAAGACAAAAAAAAAAAAAAAAAAGAGAGGAGTAGAAGATCTTTGAGGCTGTTTTGATTAGTTTTTCTAGCTGCTTAGATTTTCTGGGACTTACATAGTTGCTGTGCAGGGCAAGCTCTCATTGAATTGATTAGAGACATCCTAGAAAAAGTTAATTCTGTCAGGTACGATGAGTCTAGGGTATTTCTGAGCTTTTACAGTGAGAATTTTTGGTCCTTTACAATATAAATTTGGATTAATAATTGTTTTTCACTGAGCTCCCTTCCTAAAATTTTAGATTAAGAAAGTCTGTGTCTTCTGGGCTTTGGGTGTGAGAAATACATTGGTCAGGTATGTATGTGTCCATTTATTACTACATCAGCTGCACTGTTTGTTTTGGGTTTTATTAGTCTGCACATGAGATACAAGCAATCACAGGCCACTAGCCACCAGCAGTTTTCTCTTTGCAGTGTCTGTGTGGACTTTTCAAGGGTCTATTAGCGAATCTTTTGGGCATGCTCAAATTTTCAGTAGGAAAGAAGCTAATCGTGACAAAAAAAATACCAGGGATCTCGTTTTTAGTTGGCATGAGATGTATCAGTCATTGGGTCATACTGGCTCCTAGGCTTAACTACCAGGAAGATACCAAGACTGAAAAGAAGAGAATGACTTGAGTTTGGCTTGTCCTCTGCCAGCCCTGTTTTTCTGCATGAAGAAAGGAGTTCATTGTTTTATCAGAAATCTCTTCTAATATCTTGCTTCCTGTCGGTGGCTTTTTTTAGGTAGAAAATAATTAACTCTTTTTCTCACCTCATCTTATCTCATCAGACTAGTCCAGATGAAACAGTGGTTTGTGTGAGTGCAAAATTAGGAGCCGGCAGTGATGTTTACTAAAATAATGCTGTTTGAGTAGGTGATCTAATTGCTTGTCCTACCTAATTCATAGGACTTAGATTAGGTTCATTGAAATGTACAGCGTAGCTGCTATGACATAAAAGTTACAAAGCTTAAACATCATCACTGTCATTTTTATTTGGACACACTCAGCAGTTGGTGTCTCTTACGTCAATGGTTTAAATCTCAATTTTTAGTCACCAAACGATAGTATTTACATGGTAATGGATGTTTTCGTTTTTTATGCCTATTTAAAATTGTCAGTTGTCATGACCTGATTAAAATGATTATATGGTTTCCATCTGCTGGAAAGAGCAATTGATTTGACAATGCCAACAAAACGAATCCTTATCAAGGAAAGAATCATGCTTATACAGTAGGACAGAATAATTAAAAGCGTTGTATTTGGGTGCAATTTTTGAAGTAGTTGAAGTAGTTATTCCAGTAAAATAGAAGTGGTTTATGAGGGGAATGAAGTTAACATTTTCTGTTGCTGTCACATTGCCTTTTTTTGTTTTGTTTTGTTTTTTTTTGCTTCGTCTCCAATATCCAACATGATAATTGCTCAGAGGAAGAGATAAGCTGTACGGGCCACTTCCTCCGCCTCTCCCTTTTCCACATAGGAAACCTGCAGGGTTACAAGGGAGTGACTTAAGTTAAATCTGTTTCACAGATCTATGCTTTTAAATTTATTTTGTGTTGGTGAAGGTGCCAAGCTGTGAGTTTTTCAAGCTAAAACACCCTATGCCTATAACCAGACCATGTGCTCACTTAACCACAGAGACCAATGTGTTGTGGGACCTGTACAGGAAAAGCCAGGGACTGCAGATTGCAGGGCTGTGCCGGCAGGAAATTAGCTGTAGCTTAGGGTCTGGTATATTGTGTTGTCTGGGAGTAGGAAATGAAGAAAGATGTTTAATGTGACCTTTAGATAGCAGCCTTGCCAAGTTGCCCAGTTATTGGCAGAGATGGCTGTGCTATCTCTTAAGGATGTGTTCATTTGCTAGTTTATGGGCACAGAATCTCCTCCAAATTATGCAGGTGCATAATTTGAATACAAAGCTTTTAGTCTGACAGTAGGCTTTAGGGGGGGTTAGGGAAAGATGTATTTACACTGAAGTGGTTTTGGAGGTGAACTGTAGGGCCTGGTCAGTATTACTTTCCCATCATTTTGAGCCTGTGAAGACTTTTGTTTGTAAAGAAGCAAATTAAGTGTGGGGTGGGGGGGGTGTGTGGTGTGTGGAAACAGGCTTGATTTAATCAGGAGCAAGCAGAATATGCAGGAAAAAACTAAATCAGCTTGGTAATGGTGCAGTCCATTTATGCATGTAGGTGTGCTACACCATGGGAAAGTTAGATCCCCAGGCACCAAAGCCATCAACACTCGTACAGCCAAATTTTGCTCACAGTGCAAAACTTTTAAGAGGCTTTCTTGTTTCCAAAACACTATGTGTTTTATTGGAGTTGTAACAGACTCTGATCATTTGTAAACTTTCTTGTTTCAGAACAAATTAAACTCTAATAATCACAGAATGCCTTGCGTTAGAAGGGACCTCTAAAGGTCATCTAGTCCAAACACCAGTAAGCAGAACATCCTCAACTAGGTCAGACCCCCATCCAGCCTGACCCTGACTGTCTCCAGGGATGGGGCCTCCACCATCTTCCCGGTAACCTGTTCCAATGTTTCACCATCCTCATAGTAAAGAACTTCTTCCTAACATCTAATTTAAATCTACCCTTCTTTAGTTTAAAACCATTGCCCCTCGACCTGTTGCCACTTACCTTATATGGTTAATGTGCAGATGGTGGCAGGGTTTTATCTTTGCTTTCAATCAGACTGCATCTGATTTCCATGGGTGGCTGTACATTTCTGTAGGAGTTTCTGGAGAGAAGTGTAAGAGACAAGGAGAAGGGAACAGGAGGTGCTGGGAACCACGAATAATGTATTTTGAGAAACTGAAAATGAAGAAACAATGATGAGCAGAAAAGTGTTAGAGAGATGGCCAAATGTGAGAGCTTTGTTTAAAATGGACTATTTCTTTTCAGTAAGAGGAGCACTTCAGCAATGCCTGAGGCACTGCAACCCACTCGATGGGTAATGTAAGAGCAAAATGGGTGCCATAACAGACTCTGCTAAAAGGAGGTGGGTATCAGCCCAGGCCTAAGAAAAGGAAGGGGTGAGAAACTATGTGCTGAGAAAAAGTTGCCCTAAATCTATAAATCTAAATGCTGGGTAGAGCTGTACCTGTGACTTAGTTGAGCTGTAGCTCTAGACTCCTGTGCCAAGGGAAAGGAGTTTTTACTGTAAAGCCACCCTGTGTTATAATATCTTAGAACTGGAATCCTTTGTTTGACTCGCTGACTGCTTGAGTCGTGAATCACTGTTTCTTCTGGTCGTTACTGAAACAAAACTTGATTTGGCCTGAGCAATGTAGAGATGAAACATGTGATTGGTAATGCTGTATACATTCACTTCAGATGACTTTATAAATCCCAGATGAAATCATTTTGCTTTGTTTCCAGCCAAGGCAGAGTGCGGCATGTGCTCTGTAACAAGAGTCAGCCTCACTTGTTGGATGAGGCACTGCATAACCCTCATCTGAAGGAGTATGATTTCATGAGAGCAGATAAAACTGTGGATTTTGAGCTATTCTTTTGCTTAGCTCAATAATTCACTAATTGTTTCTTGTTTATGCTCACAGTGGAGAATCTTAGAACCTTCCCCCACCAAAATCCAGTTTATTGCTAGTTGATGACTTCTCTGATCTCTCATCCTCTAAGAATGGAGATATGTGATGAGTTCTCAAACTTGAACTGAAACCGTATAAATATTTAACCTTAACAGAAGACATTTTTCCTTTTGGCTATTAGCAGGTATTCACCAAATGTAATTGAAATTTCAATTAAATTCTATAGAAACTCTTCCCTCTCAGCTGTTCTCTCCTTAGTATTTGTCACATTGATTAAGTGGTAGCTATAATCTTAGGAGAGAGAAAGGATGGGGGGGGGTTGGTGATTTTAACAGTTATGGCAACCATAAAGCAGCAATGTTAGAGACACAGAAAATCCAATTATACCGCTTCCTTTCAAGCAATACTTTTTCCCCGTCTTTTAATTCCTAGTTGTCCATATTTTCTACTTCTGTTTAATGATATAATAATTATTTTGTTAAAGAATGGTGTAAAATGTTGAAAGTCTCTAGTTTTCTATGTCAAATTGAACACATCCAAAAAGGTTACATTTTTGGTTCTTTTTTTGGGAGCTCTTGACTCAAAAGTGCAGTATTTTTAAGGGGGATTACACAAGCAATATGCCAAGAGAGCAACATACCATGACTGTTTTAACAGGATTTCTGTCCAAGTCCTTCATGTTTCAGAGGCCGGCTAAAGGCAGAGAGCCAGTTCCACGAGTGGCAGAAAGGCTGTTAACTCTTGTCAGGGTCAGCAGCTTATCAAACTTGTCAGGGGGAGTTCTGCAGGCAGCCCCTACACCTTGCTCCTGGCAAGGAGGGTGTCTGGAATGCTGTGCACATTTTGAGGATGCAAGGCAAGCTGGAAGGACTTGGGGAAGGAGTCTCCATGGGGATGGAAGAGCCCATAGTGAGAAAAGGATGGTAAATGTCAACCAAACAACCTGACAAGCATGAAACTTGGGCTGAAAAACCTATCTGCTGTCCAGGTTGTTTCCCAGCATCTGCTCTGAAGAACTTCAGTTGTTGTGATGCTGGAGAGGGCAGATGTGGTGGGTGAGTCCCCCCAGGAAGTACAGCACTCTGAAGGTTTCCAGTTTTGCAGAATTGTGTACTTTTGGAGGAGGATTACAGGGTGAAAACCACCTCTCACTGTGACAAAGGAGAGGTGCCCAGTGATGTGGAAACTCTCACTTTAGGAGAGAGGAATAACCTCTGTATAGAATGAAAAAGCACTGCCAAGTGAGACCAGCACAGAGGGGTGTTCTTGAGGGAGCAGAGTCCCCAATGCAGGAACACCTTGTGGGTAGCAGGTGCAGGAGAAGCCAGGGGTCATGGTGAAGGTGCCTCTCTCTTCAGGGATTAACAGCCAACTCCCTTCTCCCAGAGCTATTCTCCCAGGAGAATAATGTGAAAGAGCATGGCATGGAAAGTCAGTGCAACAGGGACTTGGAACACTGTGGCTGTGATGACTGGGGTTAATTAAATAGGTGGCTTGTCTCTAGACAGCCCCAGGCATCTGTCTCCATTCTTTGCTTGTTTTTCTGCCACATTTCTATTTTCTTGTCCAGAGTTAAAGCCCAGAGGACCTACAGATGGTCACCATTAATTTTGTCACTTGATGCAGGTTTTTTCAAAGCTCTTTTGTTAACCTTTTAAAAAACAGATGGGTATATTAAAAAAAATAAATATTTGAATTAGAGCAGCTCACTAGAGATCTTCTGTTTGGATTTAGATTTTAGTCATTGTAGGCTGGCATTTAATTTTTGGTGTTTCTTTTAAACCAAGTCTCTCTTGTAGCCATACAATTGTATGTATGTATGTATGTATGTATGTATGTATTTATTTATGATGGGGGTGGAGAGGTTTTGGTAAACTTTAAGAGAATCTCTTTGCATTCCTAGCCTGGCTTCTTTGGAACCTCAGAAATCATTGCATGCCAAAATATTTTCTGTTTTGGATTGCATACCTTGTTTTTGCATAGGTTTCTTCATGATTGCAGGGTACTGGTGGTGTGGTCTGAAATTGGGCTATGGGATTTCAAAAATTAAAATCTTCAGCAAAAAAGTCCAACCTTGTTAATGATTTCTTAAGGAAGCCATAGGATTGCAGACAAAACTCAGGAGCTGTGCCTACATGGAGTCAGGACCATAGATTATATCTGATTATCAAATGAAATTATATGGCCTTTAAACTTTAGACATTTTTTTTTATTCCATGGCCTTCACATTAAACGTGGAATGCCATTTCCAAATGTCTTTTAACACATTCATTTTTCAGTTGTCTCTGAAAATTTTAACATAAGAAAAGACAGTTTTGGTCTCTATTATACACTTGAAAAATGTTCTCAGAATACATTTCTTAACACAACACTTTTTTTTTGTCACTTTATTTGCAGGTCAAAATATAACTGGTTCACTCAAATTAGTGTTGTTTTAACCATCGTGTAGAAGACTAATATGATGCCAAACAGAAGTAACCTTTCCTCCTTTCAGAATGTTGGATCAGGTAATCAGTTAATAAAAATGAAGTTTGTATATGTACTGAGATCTTTCAGAATTTGCTATTGATTTTGGTTCTTTAATTCTCCTGACACAAAGATAAGATCAGCACTCTGTTCTTATTCCATGTCAAACTCCATTTACCAGCCAAAATAAGGCCACAGATGGATATATTGCAGACAGCCAACCCTCCCCCATCAGTTTAATGCCTGACTGGAATAGATATTGGTGACCCTCAGCTAAACAACTCAGTAAAGGAAGAAAAGGAATGAGGCAGAGGAGGAGGGTGGGGATAAAAAAAAGCAAGATTTTTCTTCTGTATAGCTCTAGGCAGTAAATACTTTGCTAAACAGAGGAGCTTTGCACTGTACTCTGAAGGTTACCAAAGGATACCAGGGTCTGACCTGGATGCAGAATGGGTTCAGGGCATGCTGTGTGCCAGAGCATGCAAATAATGTTTGTAACACATCCTGGCACGTTCTCAAAATCTCATCCCAACTACTACAGAAACAAAACAAACAAGATCTGGTTTGTGGCAAGCAGCTATGTTTCAGCTAAACTTGTGCTGTTGTCCAGTTGGGATTTAACTGTATGACTGTGGTGCCAGAGCCAGAAATGCAGAAGAGCTGTCACAAGGTATGGTAGAGAAATGTCAAATCCAAGTGGCTACAGGACGGTATTGTGACCTCTTCTTACTGTACTTGTTTGGATTTCAATTACAATGAACCCTTCATTGCTGTGCTGAAAAGGCCTGAATGTTTCCATGAGCTAACTTGTTTTTTGGCAAAAGCATCGAGTCTTTGTAGGATTAAATGTGCCCTACTGGTGTTGGAAGGGAGTAATAAACAATTATTAATATCCCATTAATTTGTCTGCAAAGCTATTTATGTATCAGTCAGTGGAATTGATGCAAAAACATTCAAACTTTAGCTGTGTTCAAGTTATTATTTGATCTGTACAATTTTGATATGAGATTAGCTTTCATTTTTGAAGAGATTTTGAAGATAAAGAGTGAGGTAAGGATGGATCCATTCCACAGTGGAAGGCTAGATATACAAGGAATGTAAATGTTGTACTCTTAAATAGCTTTTATATCTCGTTCTTCCTTATAACTCCACTAATATGATGAATGCTTGATGAATTGGACTTTTCCTGACGAGTTCTCTTGAACATGGGTCACATTCCTCCTTTTGTTAATTTGAACTTCATCATTGCTGTTGATCAAAAGTTGTGAAAATAGATAAATGAATGTCAAGTAAAAAGTCAAATTTTAAGAAAATGCAGTTTCACTGCTCACAGTGGTGATGCTCTGATGGAGAGTTCAGTGAAATTTGCGGTTCAAAGGCAGCTTGTATAGTTGCGTCATCATAACAAACATGTTCAAATTGTGGCAAATAAAATCACAGCATAAAAATATTAAATTCTGCATAGTAGTAAACCTGAGCCTTGGTTTTGAAGTGGCAGGTTAATGTTTTTGGTCACTACCAGAGCTTGTAATAGACACATGCTTAGTAAGGACCAGTAGAATAAGGTGTTTGACTTTTTTTTTAAAAATTTCCTTCCCCATAATGCTGACTCCATTTATCTTCTGCCTACTCAATTACATTAAGAACAAAGGTAACCATCATTAATAAATGATGGGTTTATTCCTTAAAAATTGAGGAGAATCTGTTGTTACACACTTGGACGTACAACAGTTTGCGTAGAGAAGCCTGTGCAATGGAGGTCTGTTGAACAATGCCTGACAGTAAAGAATTTTTACTTTTTTTTTTTCCTTGCTACCAACAAAGGTCACAGAAATGAGGACCTGCTCAAAGAATGCATTGCCACCTTCCACTAGATATCTGAACCTTGTGATCCTCAATGAAATCAGATCATACCAATTCTGGTGGGGGGGTGGGAATCCAAGTTTTGTGTCTAGGTTCATATAATTGTCTGAAGTGTTACTCTGAAGAGGATTAAAGTATTGCCTCTAAGCATTTTAAAGGCACTTTACACGTTTGGATGTTAGGTTTTCTTGCTGAGTGACAAGCTGAGATTAGGTTTCTTAAGCGGTGGCTGAAGTCACAGGTGAAATGTGACTGAACCAAAAGTAAACCTCAGATTTGACCCTTATTTTCAGAAGCAGCGTTTGCAGGCATTGCAGGAACTGCCAGTGAAGAGTGCTTTATCAGTTCAAAGAAGAGCGTAGTAAATCCAAGGAGCTGCTAATGGCACCATTTCTACAACAGCTGTGGTCTAAGTGGAAGCCTGCTGGAGTCCTCTTTATCTCCTGCAGTGGATGTCAGGAGCTGAATTCCTTTATTTGCTTTCAGCAAAGTGGGGCTCAGAACTGTAGGCTGGAGATTGACACATATGAACAATAACATCCACCACAGCAAAGGCTTTTTTCATCATTGTCCTTTTCTAGAATATAAATTATAATTCTGAGCAAGCATTAGGACCTGGAATCGTAAATCCCATCAGTATTTTTAATATCCATGTTTTTTAGTTGTTGTTTTAAATGAAGTAATGGAGCCAAGCATTTTACATCTTTAAAGCTATCTTTTACCTAAAGGGCTTTTTTCCAGATGTAGTTACAGCTTTGTATTTTAAGACCACTGAGCTGAAACACTTTGAAAAATGGGCCTGTGTTTTGTACTTCTCCATGAGGCTTTGCACAACAACCCAGAGTAAGCAGGAAGGTGACAAACTGCTGCTGAGCTTTGGATTGAGCTTATTATATTGGGGCTCGGATGCACTAGCTGCACATGTTAAGACAAGAAGGGGTCTGGAGCAATATCTTATGTTCTGCATTCTGAGCCCTGGGAGACCCGAGTTCTTCACTTAGCTGTCTGCTTTGCATCTTCTCCCTGCACCTCAGTTCCTCAGCTGTAAAACTCCTCCATGTTTTGCAAAAGCAGAGGTGGGAAAGTCGTGCATCCCTTTAATTGTTTAATTATCTGAGACACAGTTATTAAATGTGCAGTAATTATTACAAAAAGTGTTCTTTTCAAGTTAATATGCAGGCATGCACATGCAAGAGGCTTCCTACTTGCTAAAAACTTTTATTTTCTTGTTTTCTCTTCCTTACAGATTCCAGTAAGATTATGGCAGAGTATAGCCACTCACAAAACCAGATGGAATTACAAAATGCTAGTTTGGGAAAGGGTTCTGTGGTGAATTCCCTTGAAAATGGTCTCCAGGATATTATGGAAAACCTCAACCCGAAGAAATACTCATCAAGTCTCAAATTTAAAACAAATGGAGACTATGCTGGCTCATACTTAACCCTTTCACAACCTATGCCAGTTAAACCTAATCCTTCCTCCAATGTTAAAAATGCACATTCAGTTACCAAAATTCAAGGAGGTAAGCAGTTCCCCTGCGAAAGCCCGTATCTTCCAGATAAAAGCATCTCTGTAAAGCATTTGGGTTCCATATCAAGTACATCTCCATCCCTCAGTGGGTACAGTTTAGGAAGGACAGACTTTGATATTCATGCCAGCCGAGAAAATGAAAAAGCCCTTGGACACATGGATAAGTTTCACTACTCAAAGTACAGTCAGAAAAACAAATCGTATGACAATGTCTACTTCCCAGGAATGTTGGAGACAAAGAAGATCTCAGGCTCTCTTCTGACTATGTGGAATGGAAGCTCAGGGAACGAGTTGATGCTTTCACCTGCTAGTAATTCAGGGGCAGCCAGCATGCCTTCTAGCCCAAAGCAAGGCAGGAGGATGCATATTGAAGACAGCCTGGCCCTTCATGTGAAACCACTTAAGCACAAGGATGTGGTGATGGAGACTCTGGGTTCAAGGCCTAGAAAATACTCTGGTGGATCTCTGAGTCACATGGGAATGTACAGTCGTTCCCTACCCAGACTTTATAAATCAACAGAAAGCCAGATGGTGCCATTGAGTTTGCCACCCAGAAGCTCACTGGGTAATACTAAAAGGAAAAAACATGGAGAAAAAGATCTACCTCAGAATGCTTTAGATGCTGATAATTACCTGAATTTTTCTTCTTGCAGCTCAGGAGTTTCACCCCATGCAAACATGATCTCTGGGAATAATCCCTATGTCAGTTCAACTCTTAGTATTCCTGCAAGCCCTCGAATTGCTAAAAAAATGCTTTTAGCACCTTCTTCCCCATATCTTTCTGATGATTTTGATAGACTTGGACTCTCAGGAACAAGTCCCAGTAGTTCTTTTTCCCCAGTGGATTTTGACAGGTTGTTCGCTGTCCGAAGAAATCTCTCCACCAGTTCTGTGGAACTTGACGACGGCGACACAGAAAGTTACAGGCAGACGCCGAACTCGCTGCAGCCCATGCGGGAGAGGAAGAGCAGCATTAGCTCCGTTTCGGGAAGGGAAGACCTTATGGACTACCACAGGAGGCAGAGGGAAGAGCGGCTTCGGGAGCAGGAGATGGAACGACTGGTAATATTTTTCTCTTCCTAGTAGTTTTTCATGGCCCGTTAGCATTTACAAGATGTCCCTTCCAGAACTCCCTTCAGGAGGACAGAACAAAGCATAAGATGTTGTGTTTTGAAATTCAAATGTTGCCTGCTTCAGATGCCTTGCTTATTATTGCATCCATGAAGCTAATGCTTAAATAGCAGGCTGCTGTAACAGGTCAGAGAGAGGGTACCATTCAGACATCTCAAAAATGCTGGAGCCCATGCAAACTGCGTTCAGCCATCCTGTGGGCTCTCTTAAAATATTTATGTATATAAAACCCACAAATTGCACTGTAGGGACCCGGCACTTCTAGATGCTGGCACTATTTTGTGGGTAAAAAAGAAAAAAAGAGACTCTGCTATAAGCTGGTCAACTGTGTGTGCTGTGGAGTCAGGTATACACTGGTGTGTATTCAGTGTCCATCATCAGAGCTTTCTCTGCTTGGTTGTGGTTTTTCCTTCTGAGTATTTTCATTAAAACGTGGGCCTCCCTTCTTTTCTCCCTCCCACAGTATAAAGGAGCAGAGGAGGACAGGGTTTCTCCCTTTGTCTCTAGTCAATATAAACCAGTGTGTACTGCTTCAGCTTGGGATTGATCTTGGTAGTAAAACGTAATTTATGTATTATTGAAACAACCTTTTGGTAGGGGAGAAAAAAAGGTCTTCAGAACACACAAAGATGATTGAAACAGTTTCTTAGTCCAGCTGTCTCTAAAAGGATACAAGCACTCATAATTTTTTTGGAAAAAAAAAAGTTTTCTCAGTGGCTACAAAAGTCTCTGACCCTATTAACATACACCCATATTATACTGATTTTATCAGCCACATGGGAACCGAGGTCACTAGAAGAGCCAGTTTATACTGATGAGTCTCAAATGTGAGACATTAACTTTACATTTGTGTGCTTTATTTATCATCTTTATGGGTTTGAGCAAAATGGGGATAGGGTACTCTTAAATCTGTTTAGTTTCCACACAGACCAAACCTGCAGGATAGTTTACTCCCCAGGCAGGATGGAGTGAAAAGCCACAGGGAGGTGAAATCATAGAATGATAGGGGTTGGAAGGGAGCTAGAAGATCATCTAGTCCAACCCCCCTGCAGGGTCACCTAGACCAAGTCATCCAGGAACACATCCAGGTGGGTCTGGAATGTCTCCAGAGAAGGAGACTCCACAGTCCCCCTGGGCAGCCCCTGCCAGGCTCTGGCACCCTCAATGGAAAGTTTTTCCTTGTGTTTCCCCTAAACCTTTTGTGCTCCAACTGACTCCCATTGCCTCTTGTCCTGTCGTTGGATGACATTGAGTAGAGTCTGGCTCCGTTCTCCCTACACTCACCCTTATCAACAATGTTGATAGACATTGATGAGGGATATGGGAGCAGTGGGATGCAGAAGCAGGGGCTGCTCTTCAGGGACCACTACCAATGGGTTGGCACCTGTGCAGGGCTGCTGCTCCTGTTTTGAGCCACAGCTGCAAGCTGGTGGATTGTGATCCGTATGTTTCCCTCTCATCTTACCTTTGTCATTGACACAAGTTGGCGGGGGACCTGTTGCGGGGGTAGGAGCCTGCCTTTCCATCCCTAATCTGCTCAGCACTGTGGTCTGTAAAATACATGCTGTTGTTTTGCAGGGAGTAAAAGAGTTCACCTTTGCCTGCTTAGATCTGGTGCCAGGCATGGAGAGGGTGGCAGGCACTGCCCTTCTGCTCCTTTGGTGAGAGGCTGGGTGTGCACAGCCCTGTTCTGCCCTGCCTGGCCCCTTTGGCCCCCACAAACCTCCTCCAGCTCTCCTTGAAACTGCAGCTTCTCCTGGCAGGGGCCAGTCCCCCCAGGAGAGGAGGGTCAGCTGTGAGTGGAAATGACTGGGTGGCTTAGGAAAGGTTACCTTTGTGCATGCAAACATGGGAAACATCAGCAGAAATGCCGGCAGGTTGTTTCTCTTCTTTCTGTCTTCTCTCTGCCGTTCCTCCACTCCTTTCAGAAATCTCTCTAGTTCTGGTGTTTTGTGTGTGCAGAGTGGTGTTTGCTTCTTATCTGAGGCTTTTCCAGACAGTCATGCTGTAAAACTTGAGATATGTCACAAAAGACAACATAGCATATTTGTATTTAACATAAAACAGCTTTTTGTGTGTGTGTGTGGTGAGTGATGGAAGATATGAGGTTGTCTCAGTGTTCATTAATGCTAAAAATTATTCTGGTTTTATATTTGGATGTAACTACAGTATTTCCCCTGTCCCCTCCCATTTATTTTCTTGCTGGACAACACTTCAAATCATAAAAAACCAAAATAATTTGCCTGTTGTTTTTGCAATCATGTTAAAAAAAAAAAAGTTTTATCTGTTGCTTGTAATTTGAACATGAAGGAACTTCCTCCTGCTTGAGTTCATCTGTTCAGGATCCTACTCAATTTTTTTTTCCTTCTCCTTGTTAGAACTGTCAGGTACAAGAGTTGAATATCAGGAGAGTGCTTCCAGTGGTTTAAAAGTATGAAATATTTCATAAATATGTTTTTAGGTCTCTGAGAAGACAGAATATAAATTTTTTAAAAATAAAAAATACACACATCAGCTTACTTTAGGGCCTTGTTTTGCTTTTGTTATATTTTTATCCTTCTATGTAGATCTAATCTTGGGTCTATCCAACCAGAGTCTTTATGTATGCAGCCTGAGCATCCAAAGAACAGGTTTCTCTGATCTTGTATCATTACATGAGCAAAGGTTAGAAATCCAGGTCTGCTCAGGGTCTCTCCTTTTGGGTTGAAGTAGAAGGCGTGAATAAAAAAACCAAGCCCAACTAAAACCAGCACCCACATATAACAAAACTGTGTGCTTGGGTTTTCAGTGATGATTAAAAGTTCAGATTGAGTAAGTGGTATGTAAATGGCAGGGAAAAAAAGTCCCTCGGTGCACAAGTGTCATACTCTTCCATACTGTGTTTTTGAATCAAGGAAGGCAGAAGAAAAATGTAGGAATGCTCAGATAACTTAGAAACATAAGCCTCCTTTTTAGAGGATTAGACTGCTCCATGGCCCAGATACCAAGTGGAGAACATCTTTGCACCAGCACTGCTCCTGTAGCTATTCCACTGGCACAGAGTGGTTTTAGGGTAATGTGTTTTACAGTTACTACTCTTCTAGATTTTAATTTCATTTTATTATTTTTTTTAGTAAAATCTATGCACACACTGTCATCTGACCTAGTAACTGCCATTGGTCTCTTCTATTTATTTTCACTTTGCTTCTTTTTCTTTTCCATCTAAATTACTCTGTAAGTTTCACTTGTGCTTAGTTTGCTTTTTAAGTGACAGAGGCTCCTATGAGAGTTTGCAATTTGAGCCTCTGCTGTGCATTGTATGTGAAACCAAATGATCTACTGGCATTGGCCAAAGAAATAAACAAAGAAATAAAAAAAACACAATAAAAAAAAGAGGTACAAATGCTAAAATATGCATGGTAGGTTTTTGTTGTTTTGTTTTAAAATATTTAAATGTCAGAATTTTAATTTGTTCCTGTACACTAAGCAGAAAAGACATGCATGTGCTTGTGTAGGATTTGGTATTTCTCCCTCTCTTGTTTTTTGGGTTTGGTTATTTTTTTCTTTAATTTGGCTTTTATGACTGGGTTCACCCAAACTAGATGACCACTTCTGCCATTCTGTTTTGCCAGCCTGCCCCTCTGTGGCTTGAGGAGATGGAGGAACTGAAGTTCCCATGGCTGCCATCCCTCCAGTGTTAGCTGAGCACTGGGCACTGGTGGGCTGCAGAAGAGCAGGACAGAGAGCACAGGGCTGCTCCTGGAGCTTGCACAGGCTGATGGGTGACAATCTGTTTCTGCTGCCTTTCCCGCCCAGCTGACCCGACATTGCCTCTTGGCCTAGGGATGATTATACAAGCTTTACACAAGTCAGTCAGTTATTGCTGACACTAGCCCAAGAGCCTCATTAAACAAGCTAAAAAAAAAAAATCACTATGATCTAAGAATATTCTGTGAGATTGAGTTAGCTATTGATTTTTTAATTTTTTTTTTTTAGAGGAAATCTCACACTTTTTTTTTTCTGTCTGAGATAAAAACACAGCAGTGGTAGCTGATGGAACTGAAAGTCAGTCAGTCTCCTCAGCCCATGATGGGGGTCAGGGGTGGAACAGCACAGACAACATAGCTATTAAGGCCATCTGTTTTGTTTGATACTTGCTCATTTGAATAGCACTGAAATGATTTTTTCTACTGCTGGTTTTCAGGCAGTACAATGTATTTCCTCTAGATGGTGCTGGGCACTTAAAAATTTTATGTTCAGTGTCTGCACATCTTCCGTAGTCCAGCTGTCTGTATGCATCTGTAAACATATGCTTGTTAATAAGGTTTTATTGGTTTGAGGAATTGTGCTTGGAGATATTTCAGCTTACGTGACTGATGCCCAAATGAGCAGTAATGAAATTCAAGGAACTTATTCCACAGTTCACTTTTCCGCAGTCATAAAAGCATTGAATTTCATGAAGTTTATTCACCAATTGGGAAATAATACAGAATATCCCTGTGCCTGGTTTGCTTTGATGCATTACATTTTAGTAAATTTTTAAGCTCATGTGAGGGGAAAATGAAATGAAAATATTTTGGAAATTTCAGCGTGGTACTGGTTTAAAATGATGGTTAATAGAGATTATGTAAATCTCCCACAGATCTTGGAAATACCTCGTGTGTGTGATTTATAAATTTATATTGGGACTATGTCCATTTATAGACACTTGAAACATAAAGTACCCAAGCTGTATGAAGAAATGTAAGTGATTTACAGGAACCTCATCCAAGTAGACAAAGGCAAGGTAATTTTTCTCTCCACTAGTATTTGACAGTCTCTATTGTGTTACAGAATAGGTACTTAACACCAGTTTAGTAGGTGAACAAGTGCTGTATAATACAACAACAAAAAAACCCCACACCTCAGCAGAATATAACTAATACTGATAACTCAATACATTTTCAGAAACATTGTTCTAATTGTATTCCAAAACATTTCTGTGGGCTCTTCAAAGATCCAAAGTGCAGATTATGTATACTGAAGTTTTGCAGCTCTATGTTGTGCTAGGGAGAAATCAGTCTGAGGAAACCTGTTCTCATTTGCAGAACTGAAGTACTGAACTGGAGCTCTTCAGGCTCCTGCCTTTAGCCTGCTTTTAAAAGCAGTGTCTGTGTGGGTACCATCAGGGCAAAAGGGCAGTGGTCTGAACACAGTTCTTTTGGAAGCCAACAACATATCCTCAGGGTCAGAATGTGAGTCTGTAGATACCTGCAGAAAGTCATCTGCTTGGCTGCTTCTCAGAGGCTGGCTCGGCTCAATGCCACTGAGTACCAGCCTTGTCCTTTCAACTGGTCTTTAAGCTCCTTTAAGAAGAGGTCTCTCTGAAGAGCTTCTCCATGCAGGTGCCTCTGCTGTGAAACACTGCCTGTGCATTGCCTGTGACAGACATGAAATACAGGCACTTTTCCTGAATTCTGGACTGCTAGTGGTAATCCTCAGAGCTAGAATACAAAAAAAAAAAAAAAAAAAAAGGCCTGAAAATGAGAAAATAAGTAAGGTTGGAGTAAGAATCGGGTGCAAACTGGAGAGAGGAGTAAAAATAGTTGGTGAGCTGTTCTCAGACCCTGTTAAAGTCGAGCTTTGAAATAAGTTTCTCGTATCTGACAGGTGTGAAATCCCCTGTACCTTAAAAATGCAAGAAGGAAAGAGAAACCTTTCTCCTGCTTCTTGTCCATGGAGTATTGAATGTACTTGTAAGAAATACATTTGGGGGACTTTATGATGCTCTCTTGCTTTGTCCCTCTGCTTCTTCCCCATCTTTTTTGTCTAGTTGCTGCTCCAAGCTTTTGCTGTGAAGCTGGTTGGTTACCTGCCTTTGAGGTTTTTAAAGAGCAACAGTGGAAGAGTGCCGTTCTTTGATAGCTAAGAAGAGCTACAACCTGTTCTTTTAGGCAAAGGGAGCCCTGGCTGCATGGACCAGCCATAACTGTCGTTACCATTGGTCACAAAGGATAGTCTGCACATGTATTTTTAATGAAATCTGGGGTTATCCAGTTACTAATGGCACTTATCTAAAAAGCTTCCTGCTTGTCACAGTTCATTAACCAAGTCCTGCCTTGACATTTAGGTATACCATCATCCTTGTGCATTTGTAAAATTAATGTACGTGACATGCAGCAGGAATCACTGACCTGGTTGCTGCTAAAAAAAAAAAAAGTGGAAGGTATTTATCTCTGTAACTATGGAATATTTTTCTTTACAGTGTGTCAGGGGTATCTCTTAATATCATTACTAATAACAGAGCAGGGTTATTATTCTCTTATCCCACTCTTTTTCCTTCAGCACCTGAATTTGCAGCCATCCATAGGTGGTTATGGTTATGTGTAGCTTTGTCAAAGCCAGGAATGATGAAACAGCTCAGCCAGAGAGTGCAAAAGACCTGTGTACCCCTATTTGTAGCAGGTGAGAGATCCACAAAAATACATGGAAATGTATTGGTCTGTTAGAAAGGACATACTATGGGGAAATAACAGCGATAGGCTTACAAGGCTCAATTCAACACCCCTCCCTCCCAACTCTAAGCAGTTTTTAAATCACGTTCCATCTTTTGACATACCTTTTTTTTTTTTTTTTTTTTTTTTCCTCTCTGCTGTGTTCAGCATAATAAATAATTCCTGTGGTGCTTCTTACAAAATTATTGACTGAGTTTTCCATGTGCTACTGCTTCTGCACTTTTCATTGCAGGGGTGTTTTCATAGCTTGCTGCTTGACTCAGAAGGTTATGCTGGAAACAGTTAAGTGCAGGTGTGCTGGAGCTGGAATGAATTGGCTGAGATGAAATGATGAGACCAGAGGGTATAAGATAACCACAGAGCTTCCTGTCTGTAAGCCTCTGGGCACATGTCCAAATAGAAGCCAGAGCTACCAGCATTTCTGTAACGTGTCTGAAAGCTCATTAGGAATTTTTTGAGGACTGACAGAGGTTTCCCTGTAGTTTTTAAGCTTTCCTGAGCAGTGTAGGGTTAATGGCTGGACTTGATGATCTTGAAGGTCTCTTCCAGCCAAATCATTCTATGATTCTATGATTCTATGATCCAAGACTTGGGGTGGGGAACAAAAAAATAGGTGTTTTGCTTGGTTTTGTCCTGGCTATTCAGATAAAGGTGGGTTTGCAGTGAGATCCCTTTACCTGAGTGCTGAGGCTGGGACGAGTAGCAGCAGCGCTTTGAAATTTGCCATTTCCGATTATTATTGAAGGGATGGAGGCTTGGCACAAGGTGACCTGATATATACCCTGTTGTTGCAGAGAAGGATGGAACTTGGTGTCCTGATGTTGTGTTTCCCATCTGTAACCATTCTGACTGGTGACAGGGCCAGGCCCAGTGCCGTCACAACGGGAAGCTGCTTCATTACCGCTCACCCAGCCAGCGCCTGCACAGCGCTTTAGGAATCGGGTTCTGTGGCCAAAAGACTTAGTAAGAGGGAGGATAGCGGCGCTGGAGTGGTAAGGGATGAGGCTTAGGGTCTGCCAGTGGTTTCTGGAGGGAGCCAGGCTTTGGGGAGTTATAATCATGTCGATGTGGGGTTGAAGAATGTCTGCAGAATCTGCTGGACACATTTTGTGGAAAATAGAAGCTTCCAATTACTGCCATGCAGCTGCCCCAGGGTTCATAATCTCAGCAGCTCGCCTCTGCCACTGCTGTTACAGGAGGCTCCAAGAGGCAACTTGCAGTGGGAACCTGGGAATAAACAACCTGAAGGCAAATTTTCTGTCTTGCGGTGCTCTCAGTTGCATAGCGTTTGGAGATAGATGGGTTCAGGTGGCTTCTCAATCTCACAAATGCAGCTCTTAAGTGTGGGTGATGCGAGGTGATGCAAATTAATGTGTAATGCAAATTAATGTGTAGTGGGTACAACTGGGTGATCTCTTGGGGGCTATGTAAAAAGATGGGTGTTTGTAAACTGGTGTTAAGTGTTCATAAAACTCCAATGGCTGGCTGCAGGGAAATGGCAGGTGATGTGTTGCCTGAAGTGCTTTGCTTGCTCCTTGTTACCTGTTGCTGTTGGGCATACAAAGTATTGGGACTGTCAGAAATAGGGGCTTTGCAAATCCTGTTTTCAAATGTAATGCCAGGTAGAGCTTGGAAAGCAAATGTCTGCAGTAGTTCCTGGGGAAGGAGGCTGAGGATTTGGGATTTTTTTGCTGTCTTTTTAAATAGTACTAAAAGTAAGAAGGATTTCCTAGAAATCAGAAATTAGATAGATCATCAGTACAGGTATTAATGCCAAGCATAGGACTCTCACAGTGGTCTCTTTTTTTTCCAGCAGACTTTTCAATAGGCTTATGGTAAGAAAATTTTTATTTAAATTATTTCTCCTTTAGCAGGATAAACATGAATTTATTTGAAAGTGTTACCTCTTACAAATGAAAAGGTAAAAAAAAATATCTTACATTCCTGTAAGTAAACTATGCATACAATAAAATAAAACAAATATAGCTTTCTGATACTTTTTATAAGAGATCTAAAAATCATTTGGGAATTAAATGTGCACAGCAACTTGAAGCACATCAGGTCAAACTGGCACAGCTATTCAGATTTTCAAGTTTGAGATTTTGGTGTGTATCCATAGGGTATTTGAGTTAATGGTAAATAAAGATTTCTCCCACTTCTGTGCAGTTTAAATCTGTTGTATGGTTCAATTATAATATAAATGTTAAGTGGAACAATTAGTGAATTATACAGTGAGATCTCTGGACAAGTGTCCATGGAAATGTAGTATGGTTGTAACAACATAATAATAAACAATATTAATACTAAATTTTTCTACATTGGAAAGATAAATAAGTACTAGGACATCTTATTTAAGTACCTATTAGTTTCTGTGAAATGTGCTTTTAATTTTTTGAGTTCATGTTAACTTTGATTCTTCATTTGCACTGTAATTTATGCTTATCTGGTTATTATCTTTTAATATGCCAGAGACACACATAGAACTGGAGGATTTTAATCCTTTACTCAAAAAAACCCAAACAAAAAACAAAAGAAAAAAGCAAACTTTTAAAAAAATTCATCTTTAGTTCACTTGTGATGCTTAGTGCTATTTTCTTTTTTTTTTTTTAACTAGGAACGACAGCGGCTGGAAACAATCCTCAGCCTGTGTGCAGAATACACAAAATCTGACGACTCCACTGCAGCTACCACAGTGGCCGATGTTCAAAAAATTAACAAAGAACTCGAAAAACTTCAGCTCTCTGACGAGGATTCGGTGTTTGAAGATTCCCAGATGAATCTGGAAACGCGGTTCAGAAGCCACTTGAAATCATCTGCAAGCGATTCGGACTTCTCGGAGCTGAGCAGCCACAGTCGCAGCACTGCTGCCTGCCTCTCCTCTAGAGGCTTGAGAGCTGATGAGAACTTCAGTGAAAGCACGAAGCCTCCGCCTTTTGCTGCTCCTGGATTCCTGAAGGATGCCACTGAATCTTCCTACCTAAGCATCACACCAAAGGTAATGCTCTGCAGGAGCAAAGAGGTTTGTCTGCTCCAAATCACAGAGTCATTGGAGTTGGAAGGAACTTCTAGAGATCATTGAATCCAAACCCCCCGCTAAAACAGGATTCCCTAGAGCATATTACACAGGATTGCATTCAGGCAGGTTTGGAAAGTCTCCAGAGAAGCAGACTCCACAACCTCTCTAGGCAGCCTGTTACAGTGCTCTGTCACCCTCACAGTTAAGAAGTTTTTCCCCATATTTAGATGGAACTTCCTGTGCTCCATCTTGTGCCTGTTGCCCCTTGTCCTGTCACTGGGCATTGCCAAAACAAGTCTGGCTCCATCCTCCTTGCACCTACCCTTTAGATATTTATAAACATTGATAAGGTCTCCTCTCAGTCTTCTCTTCCCCAGGCTATATAATCCCAGCTCTCTTAACCTATCATGGAATCATAGAATGGTAGAGGTTGGAAGGGACCTCTGGAGATCATTGAGTCCAACCCCCATGCCAAAATCAGGATCACCCAGGGCATGTTGCACAAGGAATGTATCCAGATGTGTTTTAAAAGTCTCTAGAGAAGGAGACTCCACAACCTCTCTGGGCAGCCTGTTCCAGTGTCCATCACTCTCACAGTGAAGTTCCTCCTCGTGTTGGGGTGGAGCCTTCTATGTTTCATTTTATACACCAATAGTCTTATTGCTGGGCACTTTTTCTTTGTAAGAGAGATGCTCCAGTCCCCCAGTACTCCTCTGAGAGTTGGTTGTCCTGGTAGAGGCCACAGTTAAGATAGCATCCGACAAATTGTTATTTCATTTTCTGTGGAAACTACTGGTGCTGTAAATTTATTTATTTTTTTTCCAAAGGGATGTACAGTTCAGGAAGAGTTTTAAGATGTTTTTTTTTTCCAAGGGAGAAGGATTTGTTTCAACCATTATGTCTAATTAAATAAGGAAGGTTTTGAGAATACTGCTTAGCACTGTGCTGGAATATAAGAGGAAAGGGAAGCTCTGCCATCTTCCCCCAGCCCGAAGCTCTTGTCTTCTGGAAGTGGAGGCTGTTTTCTCATGGGCAAACCAATCGAGTCACATGGGAGGTGAAGAGAGATGCCTAAGCCAAATTTACTGCCCCATCTTCTTTGCTGGGGCTGGACCTGAGCCTCTTGTCAAATCAGCTGTTGCCTCTCATGGGGCATGTGGTGGCAGCCAGCCTCCTGCCTCTCTAACCCAGCTCCTGTGGTTAATAAATTGCTGCAGCTCCTTTCCTGTGTACTTCACACTGCTGTTTCATTACTGAAATTGTCCTTTAAAACACAAGCTAATAGCATTCCTGTTTCCTTCAGCTAGGGGAGCAGAAGCCTCCTCCACGTTGGGGCAGGAGACTTTCATCATCTCGAATCAGTGTCTGGCCTTTGGTGTGTCAAACAGCAGTGCAGAAAATCCTGATGACAAGCAGTGTGTTAAATAACTACATTCAGAAGTGAGAATCAGAAGCATAATAAGACCAATCAAAGCCATAAAAGCAGCTTTCTGTATAACAAATTCACACCTTCAAAATACCTGTGTCTCTCCTGTTTGCTGTAATTTACACACTGTATGAGCACCTGCATATGCTTACATGATTTGTGTTTCATCTCTGCTTAAATTACATCTTTATAGTCACTAGAAGTGTGTATAGGTAGAAGAAGAGAGAGGTGTGATAGAAAAAACATTTTTTTCTTTACAAAGGGGTATCTCTGGAAATCTGTCTGCTGAGTCGGTATGAAATTATGTTGAACAGAAATGTGCTATTATGGCTTTACTCAATCTTTCCATGTTGAAAAGATACGAAGATATTTAACTTAAAAGTTAACTGTGGTCTTGCATTTCTTTCCTATTTGTTGCTTTCTTCATGCAAGTCGGAGAGCCTATTTCAAATCCTTATTAGGAAGTTGAAATCCAAGATGTTATGTCAGCATTATCCCAACAGGATGCTGGACGAAAAGAGGCTTTCCTGCTAGGATTACTAATGCTAATCAAGGAATACCATTCATTCATTAATTGTAAAGGGTGTTCTGCTAAGCCAAGAGAAAAGCAGTAACAAGCAACTGTGTTAATGAAACAGAGGTCATTGTTTTGGAATGCAGAGATCAGATCTATTCATGATAAAACACCTGCTATGAGAATAGACTTTTCAGGAGCTGAGCTGATCCTCTTTTGAGCAAGACTGTGTGGCCCAGTGGTTAATGTGAAGTCCTGCACACAGCCCACTCCTGACTGGGGACAATGACCAGGGTAATTGGATAACAAACCCCTGGGGTCAGATGAACATGAAGAATATGTCTGAAACTCAACACTCTTTGATGTAGCCTTTGCTGATATAAGGTCACAGGTATTTTCTGAATGATGTTGTTTAATTCTTGGCACAGTTACCTAGTAAGCACATGGCAATGAAAAAGCAACAGTAAGGATACTAGTTCTCCAGTGCTAACTGGAGAGAGAGAAGCAACTTTTGTCCTTATTTCACAGAAACTGCCCATCTTAATTGCTGGTTACAAAAATGTCCCATCCTGCCTCCTATTCCTATTATATGAACAGCTGAAATTTACCTTAAAAGCATCTTCATCTTTCTGTGTTATTTTTAAGTGGAAAAAAAAATGGATATTTACAACCAAAATAGCACAGCATGTAAAGTATTCTCAAAGGTTAGGTTTTAGTAATTCCTGTAGAATGAATAGTGCTTACTGTTAAGTATGCTATTTACTTCCAATGCCTGGAAGTAAGGTATCAAGTTTGTTTCTCTTGTACACCTTCTAAATATAGACACAGCAATGTACTAGGTATGAAATATGTAACCGTATTTCAAAAACAGCAGTACTGTACTTGTCGAAAATGAAAGGGGGAAGGGAAAACAGCATTCAACTCTTTTTCTAATGAACCTCTTGTAATGTGCAACTGCAGATACCAGAATGCACAAGCAATGAGCAAAGAGGGCAGGAGCTTGGTCGACTTGAGGAGGAGCGCATAGTAATACTAAATAACTTGGAAGAACTTGAGCAGAAGATCAAAGATTTAAATGACCAGATGGATGAATCCTCAAGAGAGGTATGAAATAAATTTTGGTTTTAAATGTCTTGCTTGTTAGGTATGTCTACATAGCATGTCTGATGAGTTCAGCAAGTACACAGGGAACTTGTGGATGGATGTAGCCTTCATATTCTGTGCTTTGTCCACAGGATCAGGCTCAGAATCACAGACCTGTCAGCCTCCTGCTAATGGTTATTTTTCCCGAGCTGGGAGATAGATGTGAATGCTCCAATTAGCCTTTCCCAGCTGTAACCATTATACTCTTAAGTGGAATTGAAACAATCTTGCTTGTCTGATGGTCACTCAATTGATCTAAATACCTTGTGTCACTTGGGAGTTTTATGGTGATATCTTCTGTGACTGACCGTTTAAAGAGAAAGGAAGGAAGTGAGACAACTTCCTTTCAAACCTCCTTGGCTTTACAGTGGCAAAGATATGTTGGCATCCTGTTGGCTTCTGGAATCTCCCAGTTGCAGACTAAGCTGATCAGGCATTTGAGTTGTGCTTGCTCCAATTTTCAGCAACAGGAAAGAAACAGCTGTTCCAGAAGGGTTTCCTATGGAGCCTGGGCACAGAGAGTCGGTACAGTATCATAACAGGAGGAAGCAGAGAGAAGAGATAGAAAAGTTTTGGATAAAAGAATCTTCAAACTAAAGTTGGTTTGGACTTCATATTGTAGTGTTTTATGTGCACTTTTACTTTTTCTCAGATTTGTGATCTTTAATTTTTGTTGCAGTAAAACTTTTTCCTCCTTTGAGAATGTTTCTCTCCTGTGAACAATTACATATTCACTCCCTCTCCCCCAGAAAATAATGATGTGTCAAGATTTCTTCTTATTCTGGACTGCTTCTGAAAAATGTTTTGTGTTCCTAGTTGGATATGGAATGTGCCCTTTTGGATGGGGAACAGAAATCTGAAACAACAGAACTGCTGAAAGAGAAGGAAATATTGGATCATCTAAACAGAAAAATAGCTGAGCTGGAGAGAAATGTTATTGGTGAAAAGACAAAGGTAATTGAGTTATCTTAGCTGTGTGCTCTTTTCCCCTTCATCTTCAACATACATTTATATGATTAACTTGTTGATGGAGGTTATTTTATGAAGTACTGTCTAGAAGTAAATTTACTTGATAAATGAAAGATAAAATAGTTGTCTTACTGTTGTCTCCCTCTAACAATCTTGTTTCCCAAGGTATGCTTGACAAGCAAAATAGAGTATGCTTAAGTAAAATGACCTGACCTACTATGACTAATTTTGATTAATTGAGGGAATTCATGTAAGTATTGGAGTTGGGTTATCTGCCATTTAAAAGAACATTATTAATTATACTGTTCTATATATTATACTGTTCTAAATATATATATATATTTAAAAGAACATTATTAATTATACTGTTCTAATTTTCAGCCAAAGAATAGAATGAAAGATGATGTAGTAGTTTCATAAGATGAGGTTATGGGTTATATGGAAAGATATATGACATCTGTCAACTATATAATATCATAGCAATTATCTTGGTTTATTTTGTTTGCTGACTGACCAAAATTCTAGTACTGTAAGAGCATTCTGTGATCAAGGTCAAGTTCTCCTCTATAGTACTTAATTTGTCTCAAATATGCAGCAAATATATATAAGCATATGTCTACAAAATAGAATAGCACTATAGTAAGATTTTAAGTACTGAAATGGAAAGGGCCTGCAAGACAAATGTGTCCCCTCAAGTCAGGGAGTGCTGGCTCTCTACAGCAGGCTCTCTGCTGGCCTCTCCAGGCAGGAGGTTCCCTTCTCCACACTGGTGTACCATGGCCAGTAACATCTCAAGGTCAGGAAGCTTTTCCAGGGCTTTTAGCCAGTGATTCCTTTTAAAAGTTCATCCTCTACCTAAACCTGTCACTTGTGGAAATACTCTTGCTAGTCTCTCACATGCTTTTTTTTTTGTTAAACTTTCTAGAAATATTTTTAAATCTTCTGCATTATTTGCTTTTGCTAAGACAAGTTGCATATTTTTATATCTTTCACAGTTCCCATCTAATTCACAACTTACCGTTTGAATTATTTATTCTGAGCTTTTTGTCTTCAATTTCTGCCTGCCCTGTCATGAACTTGAATGTTTGGTGGCTATGCTCAGCAATCCTGTGTCTGAGGGGAATGGGGCTCCCACCTCTCTGCCCTGTGGAGTGACAGCACACCGCCAGTTTGAGCTTGAACTTCCATGGACTTTTCTGCCTGCCTTTCTTCCTTATTCTTGTGTTCTCGTTGGTGATCCTTCAGCTTTCAGTGTTGCCTGTGGTCACGTTTTCAGTTGTCCATAGAAATTGTTTCATACTTACTTTTTAGTGTAAAACGTAAAGTTGGTAACAGCAGGTAGGGTGATGAAAGCAGATACCCCTCCAAAAGGATGCTGCCAGAACTTCGGGTTGGTAGGTGGTAACATAACATATCCAGAAATTGAAGATAACTTTTGCCTTTTTTTTTTTTTTTCTATAGTAACCTCAAAAATCAATTAAACTAATAGAAATCATAATAGAAACCTCTAAGTTGTTTAAATTTTATTGCAATCGTATGATGAAACATTAGCATGTAGCAGTCAGAAAATTTAAATGCCAGGTCTAGTTTATATTTTCAGTTGATCTGAAACATGGAAAGCAGTATAGAAAAAACATTACTTTTAATTTTAAAGGCAAGTTCACTCAAAACATATTTTTAGTATGAAGCATGCCACCAGTCAGATGAGTTAACAGTATTTGAGTTGTCTTTTCTTTTGTGTTCCTTTTTATTAAAAAAAACCAAAACACAACATAAAACAACAAATAGTCAGCTGTAAGTGCATGCTCTAGGCGTAGAGCCAGAGCATAGTTAATACTGAAATTATCTCAGTAGATATAACCTCTAAAAGAGCCCTCAGGTTTTGTTCTGAAAGATGTTTGAAAGTGTTTTATAAAATGAAATTTTAAAAAAAGAAATGTGAGACAAGCTTCTGTGAATGAGCTTCTGGGCAAAATAGAAAGTGACAGCTGAAGTGTTCTGGAGAAAATAGTGTCAGCCAGCAAAACAGATGGCACTGGTCATGTTAACAAACAAAAGTTCTGGCTGACTTGAAACAACAGCATTTTTTAAAGCTTGATTTCTTTGTCTGTACAGTTAAGATTGCAGCCCTGCAGCTCTGATGCAACATAGGCATTATCATGGCTCTATAGTAGTAAATGATCAACCTTGCCCCCCCCAACTCCCCCCCCCCCCCCCAAAAAAAGGAACAAGCTCAGATGGAGGCAGTAGGTGGTCCTTTTTGCTGAAATAATTTGAAACTTATGACCTCCTCAACTGAATTAAGGCTCAGGTTTTGTCCAGTAGTTCTTACCCTGCTGATCTTACGTTTTGTGGTGTTTCTTGCAAAATTAAATGTCCCAGTGTCAATGCAGTGGTCAGAGTTTCTTCTAGTTGCCTGATTATTTCAACCCTAATAATACTTGTGGTCATGGTTTGGTGGGGCTTCCTGGCAAGAAGAAGCTGTTGGGTCCCATCTCTTGGACAGTGATTACATTGCTGTCAGGGTAAGCAGATGATATCTGAATGCACCTCATGGTGCCCTGAGGTGAGAGGAAGAGCTAATTTCACTCACAAAATGATGGTAGGGAATTAGTGCCATACATGATGGCACTTGTCTCTGGAACAACTTGAGTGTCTCCTGGAATTTGCCACTGATCTCAGCACCTGTTTGACAGGAAACCCCTGCCTGGTTGTGTTTCATCCCTACCCATGCACCTGTTTGAAAAACTTGTGAAATTCTTAAGAAGAGACATCATAAACTACAACATAATTATTGGGCCATGTTATGTACTTGAAATAGACTGAAGGTGGAAGCTCTTGTATGAGTTTCTACTCAGTTTTTTTGATTATTTCTTTTGTAACACCCTGTGCACAATTAATATAAATGAGGAGACAAAGTTTTGCCAACTTTTGCATAGCTTTAAAGCCACAGTTTCTAGCCTTTGTGAGACAAGAGAATCAACTGGAAAACGTACTTGAATGCAGAAGGCAGGCAAGCTGTAGGCTAGTTTTGGACTGTGCTGGTGTGCTCTTTGCTTGTATCATCTTCGTGTCCCCAGTACCTTGCTTGTAAATCGGGAGGGGATTTTGGAAGCTGGTTGGTAGGTTACAATGGAACACTGTGTCCTGATCTGGTTTGAGTCCTGTGCTCAGCCCTGCCTGAACACATGGCAGGAGTGATGGTGAGGAAGAATGAGTGAAGCATTGAGGAAGATAATGTAGTGCACACTTTGTGACAAGTTGAAAATGTTTCCTTTGCTTTTGTGACTATACAGCCACATGTGTCATAAGGAACAAAGCAATTAATGTCGATTTACTTAGGGTTTGGAAATTACAGCTGTGAGTGGTTGCCATTTAGAAAAGAAGATGACAGAGCCTTTCAGCACTGTTAAAGGACTCAGCATAGTTCTGGCTGTGGTGCATCTCTGCTAGGTACAAGTGCTGACAGGACAAGTGCTGACAGGACTCGGTTGTGCTGGCTGGGGGAACTACTTCCAGAGCTGTTTGGTATGGCCTGTGCTTTCAGGTATGATGGAAATCATGCTTGTGTATGGCCATGCTTCTTGAGCAGAGCTTACAATCATCTCATTCTTCCCTTTTTTTTTTTTTTTTTTTTAACTACCACACACTACATATTTGGTTTTATCCACAGAAAAAGATGTCCAACTTTGTACTTGAATAGCAGCTTTTAAGCTATTAATTGCAAGAAATTATATTTATAATGCAAAAAATGCAGGACCAGCCCTGATATGTCACTAGGAACACAATGTGACAGATGCAGGCTGAGAGAAGAGTTTTGCTACAGGTATTGACAAACTACTTGGAATGCAGCCTGGCGTGGAGACAAAGCTGGGCAATACCCAGAAACAAGCAAGCAGGTGACCCTGTCTCCCTTCTCCCTGCCAACCAGGCTCAGCTCTTTGTAATTCCCATGGCAGTTATTCACCTTACTGTACTGTAGATGTGCAATAATGATGCTATTGTTCCAAATGGAGTAGCACCTGGGGTCCATGGTGCTATTTACAATTATGATTTCCTCCTAATGACCCTTCATTCACAAGACTGACTTCAGGGCTGACGTTTGTCTATAAGGAAGCTGAAGAAAATGGTATTTGCCCAATTGGATGTAATCCAGAACTGTAAAGTGCTTTATTTTTTGTACAGCACTTCCTTAATATATGTAGTTTTAAAACATGCAGTCTAGCATATGTGGAGAAGGATGCTTAATGCCTGATGTTTAAAACATGAGATTGAAAGTAATAATATAGCTAGGGAAAGAAAGATATATTGGTGAACATGAATAAATAGAAATAGATGAAAATGAGTAATCAATTCAACAGAAGTGCTGTGAGAGATAAGCATAGCTAAATGGTAGTTTTGGCAGAGAGTTTCAAAACAATTATTTATGCTAAAGTTTAGACTGTGTTTTGAGAGAGGGAGGTTATTCATTTTTCACCTGGAGGACCTTGGCCTTATGTCATGGTGGAAATACGTACTCCAGGACTGTTTTATCAACCCAGGCTTCTTGTCTCTCTTCAAGAACAGAAATTAGGAGTGGCTGGGTCATTTTTATTTATTTTTTTTTAATAAGTTTAATTTTATTCTCATACTTGTTTGGAAATATTTTTCAGTCATTAACAGAATTTCCCATACAAGCCAAAATGTTTGATGTTTGGCCTCTTTATGGAATTAGCACTGCAAAGGCTTGCAAGAGTTGAGTCAAGGAAAAGGGCAGCTGTCCAGTGAGCCACTAGCAATCAAAGTTAAATATACTGGTAGTCTCTCCTCAATCATTTCTATTCTGAATTCAAGATTCCTGACATTGTTTTTAATCCTGATGAATGCGACAAATTTATCATAGCCTTTAAAATATTTTCTGATCAGATTCTAGTTCAGCAAAATGTAAGCAAGTGGTTTAAATGGATGAGTTACCATATCTGTAACATTATTAACCTCCTTAAGATATAAAATAGCCACTGGATATACACACATAAGAATATTCTACAGAGAGAACACTAATAAGGAAAATAATGATTCTGAAAACTCAAGGGAAAAAAAGTCTCAATTCACAAGCTTTCTTTTAAAGTAGTCATGAAGAAAGTGTAAGAATGGGTTGTACAATTAAGATTAATTACTCTTACTGTCATCTAGATGTTGAAGACCCTACAGAATTTTAATTTGCTCATTTGAATTTTTTTTTCTTCTGTTTTGGATTATTTCCTCTTCTATATACATGAAGAACAGTGCTCTAGAATTAGAGGTTGTCTCTTGTCTCCCTATCTGTTCACTGTGACAGTGAACTTTGCAATGGTTGGAAAATGAGCTTAGAAATACAAAAAAATTCGAATTGTCTTAGGAGCAAGGTAGTAAGTGCAACTATTGAGATTTTTTTTTTTCCTTTTTACTTTCAGATTGCTTATTCTTAACTATTCTTATTCATGCTTTATCCATGCATGTGCAGCAAAAACATTAAGATTACTCCTACAGATGCCATCAATGTATACAGTCTGTTATTATATAATAATTAGTTCTCACATGTACAATAAAAAAAGAACTATTTTTCCTTATTCTAGCATATTACACTCCTTTTCATATGCTTGGCATGTTTTATGTTTTTGAGGTTTGTTGGTTTTTTTTTTCCCCTCTTAATGGCTTTTTTCATGAAGCTCTCAGAGATTTAGTGACAAACACCAAAATAATTACAAGTCTTATGCTTCTGTCTTGAAGGAGATCAAGCAATGCAGGAAAGAATAGTCTGGAAAATATAGAAGAGGAGCATGTATGGTTCCTGCACATGAGGATCTGTTTAATTTGAACAGTATTTTTTTAGTCAGGGTCTAGTTTATATCAGTCATAACACTGGAAATGCTTTCAATTTGCAGTAGTGCTGGAAGAGTTGGTAAACATTAGGTTTAACAATTTCCCCAAATGTACCATTTGCCTCTTTCAGCAAGTACCCATTGAAGAGCAGATAATGTTTCCTAGCCAGCTTTCTGCTAAGGACTAGACTATTTTCTTAAAAATTCATGGAAAAGTGTTAGGCCATTTTTGATCACAGATCACAGAATGATTTGGCTGGAAGAGACCTTCAAGATCATCAAGTCCAGCCATTAACCCTACACTGCCAGGGTCCCT
>JANHGL010004549.1:23356-37227 GCA_024611195.1 Ceyx melanurus | reverse complement strand
GAACACCACTAGTGACCGGCCGCCAACTGGATCCAGCTCCATTCACCACCACTCGCTGGGCCCGGCCACCCAGCCAGCTCTGGATCCAGCGAAGTGCACATGCATCCAAGCCATAGGCAGCCAGTTTCTGCAGGTTGATAGTGAGTCACTAAAGTTTTTTTTCTCTTCCACATTCTCCTATATGTTTTACTGAATGGACAAGCTGTAGCATCACACAGCTTCCAAGTATAAAGGAATTATTTATGTAGCTTTTGTTCTCCTCCACTTCTAACTTTTGCAGTAGATTATTTTGGAGAAGTGGAGGGATGTTGTTTTGGAATCAAGAATAAAGTTTGGCTAGAGATTAAAACATAAAAATGAGATGGAGAAACTGTTCAGAAAAAGAACTGCATGTGCTTGTCATTTCTCAGAAACCTGTGAGAGCTGGGAGATCAGCTGCATACTGAGAGACAGGGCATGCACGTCTGAAGCTTAGTGTAGGTAATGAGATATTGCTACCTTAAAACAGATTACTTGGGCTGAAGAAGGTTTTGGAGCATTTCGGACTTTAATATTTAAAGTATTTAAATATTTAAAGCCTGTTGGATGGGAAGCATTTAGTATTTTTCCCCCTTCTTTGTTAATGGCTTATGTTTATTTGCAGTTTCTTTTTCTCTCTGAAAGTAACATGTACCTTGAGGTTTTGTGGAGTTTTGATGGCGTGGGGTTCAAAGGTTGAAGAAGTGAGCCCAACTCACCAAGCCATACGCTCTGTTGCATAATGACCTGGTAAAAATGTTAGGTTTGTTGCTCTCTTTTTTTTTTTTTTCCCCCAATTTTTATCTGGATGTTTGAGAAGCTTTTTCTGTTTCATCCACATGGGCTCATTTTTTGCAGAGTCTACAAATGTATGCAGGAAGGTTGGTACAGAAGGCACATACACATGGAGATACATGATTCTCTACAATTTTAGCCTGCCTGCCTGCAATAGCAGAATGTGATGAATGACAAATTGAAAATCAGAACTCTGCTCTGGGGGTGAGGATCTGCTAGAGTTTTAAGTAGCAGTATTGATCAGGTGTAGGGCATCCTTAACCACAGGAGACAACACTGATACAATGAATCCCTCTCCCATTCTTCTAGGGGTTATGATCATCCTTAATATTGTCCTTTTATTTCTTTTATCTCCTCCATGTCCTCATAACCTGTGAGATGTGTTTGATTTCCACCGGTGCCCTACTTCTTTGCCCTAAAATCAGTTCTCCCAGATCTAAAGGTTGTGAAATCCTTTTGTGACCCAAGTTGATTGCTTTCAAAGTGTTCATACCCTGGGTTCTCTGCTGACATCCTATGTCTATGTTTTTGGGGGACAATGTCACATAGTTTTTTCTACTGCCACCCTTCACAATATTGAGAGATCCTCCAAAACTGATCCAAGTTGTGTCCCAGCATCATCAAAACCCAAGTCAGTCCTTCTCTGTGTCCTGGCTGACCCCAAGTCCCTTTAACAGATATCTAGAGACGGACTGTAGGGACAATAAACTAACATCAAATTTTGTGCTTTACTGACCTGTACATCTTTTCTCTGGGAACAGAGTATTAAGAATTCAGCCGAACTACACTAAATGTGCCTCTGGAGTCAATGCTGGAGCTGGGAAGTTGTCTGCAGAGAATTTTTTTACAAGTACAAGCTCATGCAGTTCAATGAGGATGAGCAGCTGAGGCACCCAGGTTCTGTTCACAGCTCTGCCACTGGCTGCTCTTGAGCAAACATCTCACAGGGTCGGAAACGGGTCTGCCTCAGCTGCATCTCGCCACATCACTTGCAGTTATTAATCTTTTTCCTCCTAAAAGAACATCCCTCTATGCATTTGTTGAAGATACTGTATGAAAAAAAAAAATCATCAGATTGTTCATTTATTTATCACATTACTCATAATGAATGAAATAGACTTTACCAGTGCACAGGCAGACATGTCAGTGAACTGAACACCACCAGCTGCAGAACACGTAATGCCTGCATTGCTGAAAGAGATACTTCCTGAAAAGACTGCACATTTTGAAAGGAGCCACTTCCTATGCTATAAATAGACCAGATGAGTATCCCTTTCAATCTCAGAGGAATACATTTCTAATTTCTTTAGGGAAGTAACAGTATCTCTGGCAGGATTCTCACAGAACTTTATGCCAGCTTCTGATGTCTCCTCACACTCGAGATTTGACTTGCTCATTAATGAATGGGTGTGCTCGTTGCAGCCCATAGACATTTAGGGACCTATTAATAGCTTCAGAGGCACAATACTGCAGCTAAGGTCAGAGAAGTCCTTGCTGCTTTAGATTCCTAGGTGGGCAGAAAGAGAAAGTGAGAAACAACGTGGCAGACTGTAGGTTGAATGTTAAATGGATAGCAAGGCTTGTGAGAACGGGAACTACCAGTTTATTTATAGATTTTCTTCGGTGTTGGAAGTAAGAATGATTCAGCAAATGGGGTGCCTTTGGGACAGAGGGCTAGAGGTGACCTCTCAAGAGCTGCATTCTTCTTCCTCATTGTGCGGCTTGCATGTGCTACAACCTCTGTATTTCTAAGTCCTGCTGCTGCTCTGGAAAGACAGAAGCTAATACAGGAAGCCCAGGTAGTGCTAGCTCAGTTGCTCATTTTTACAAGCTTAAAAAGAAAAATAAATACTTTCTCTTTAGTATTTGGTTTGTCTGATTGTATAAGCTAAAAAGCTGCATGTGTAAATAAAAGTAGCAGAGCAGGGAATTTGTTTGACATTGAGCTTGAATGAGAATGCTTCCTCTTGCTTTTTTTAAATAGTGGGAAAACAAAATCCTAGCCCCTGATCCCACTCAGATTTAAAGCCATAAAGAAAACAGTAAGCTAATATAAGTTCATTATTTTACCTCCACCGTGTGTGAGAATTTGGGAACCTTGTCATGATAAACAAAGATAAGGTTCTGGGGAAAGATTGTCCCACAGTTTGAAGTACTGTTTGCCTAAAGAAGTTCCTGTTCTGTGGCATGTGCCATAAGGATGCTGCAGGGTGTCTAATCATATAGCACCTGCTGAGCCATATGTTCATTTTTAAGATTAAATAATAAGTGTGACCAGAAAGAGGACAAATGAGTAGATGCTGTGACAGAATTCCACTGTTCTTAGAGCATCAAAAAGAAGGAACTGAAATTTTGGGGCTGATACTGTTCATTTTTGAATATTGAGGAGAGTTAGGCACCATCTGAAAGGAGATGCATAACTACAGAACCAGTAGGAAAAAGGAACTATACCATTGTGACTCGAAGATAGCAGAGAGCTGGGCTGCAGGGACTTGCCTGATTATTTATACCTGGCATATCAGGCTTATTGGTTTTTCCAGTTATTACTTGCTGAGTTGAAGAAAATGCATCTGCTATGTTGGCCAGTGTAGATGCAAGTAAAAGGCATGGGAAAGGTTCTCTGTACTCTGACTTATTGGTTCCCAAAGTTTGGTCCACAGAAAAATAATAGTATACAAGTTAGTTTTTAGTGATCTGCAGTCAGTCTTTGGAGCAGTGCTGCACAGTAAATCATGTAGTATTTTATTACAAAAATTTAAAGTTCAAAGGATTTTGAAGTGTGAGAAGCAGTGTGCCAAGTCCTGCTGTTTGAGAGGAGAACAGAACAAGTTGGAGGAGACCAGAGGGGTCGAGCAGTCCCCTTTGATTCCTGAGAACAGGTTATAGGTTCCTGTGTCCTGAAGCAAATTTTATAAAATCATTTGGTGTTTCTGCTGCTACAGGATTTCCTGGCCCAGAGTTACTTCTTTATAAAAATGTCTCATTTTGTTTGTTTTTTTCACTGCTTGCTATATGTATGTATTTGTATAGAGGCACATGAGCATGTAATTTATTCTCCTGGAAAGATCCATTTTCCCCTCACTGCCAGACTGAAGTCATTTTCCATCCATTTTGCTTTCAAAAAGATGCTCTTTACTCTTCTTCATCTGTTGCCTCACTAACATGGTTACCATTTCCTCATTGATTTATGTATTTTTCATTAGATGAGACAAGCTTTTGGGCACTGGGCTTTGATGGCACCAACCAGGCATGGGTACAAAAGAGTGAGGAGGGAGAGAATGAATCACCTCACTGAAACAATTAATGTTTTCTTTTGATCATGATGCATCTCACCATTATTTTCAACTAATAAGAGGTTTCTGTCTTTGACCTACATGCTTCAACTGTTTGTTAAGGTTTTGCCGCACACTGTCATAATCACTAACAACTGCTTGGGTTTGAAGGTAATTGTGTTTATTTTCTGGTTCATGCTTCAGGAAAAATTAAAACTTGATGCTGAGAGGGAAAAACTAGAGAGGCTTCAGGAGCTTTACTCCGAGCAGAAGACACAGCTTGATAATTGCCCTGAGTCCATGAGGGAACAATTACATCAGCAGCTGAAGAGGGTCAGTAGCAAGTTTCAAGATTGCACTAATTTTTAATTTAATTTTTTTTTTTAGACTTTAGTGTAACATATTCTATTTCAAGTATCCAGTCTCTGAACATATTTGCAACTTTACAGTTGTAAATAGTCACCGGGGTGATGTTTTTGTGTGGAATGTTTGTGATGGACAATGTGCGCAATGGCAAATGGGGGGATTAGGAATCATTTTGTGTTGAATGTTTTAGAAGCTTTGGGCTGTTTGCCTGAAGTTAGCACCTTAATCCCTGTTGGTGGTGTGGAAGCTGTTGTAACATGTAGCTGGACGGTGGAGCACTGGCTCACTGCCTGTGGTAGCAAAGATGGGGATCGAACAGGTCAGTGGGCTCAGCTGTTTTAGCAGCATTTTTCTGCTTCTGTGGTTTGATCCTGTCGTGTACTTCTCCTTTGCAGTGCTGTAAGTGGTTGTCTCAGTGAAGCCCTGAATAATGTATATTTTTCTATATATAATGTAGCTTTAGATTGAACTGTGCTTTAAGAAAATTAATTTTGAAGATTATAACACATATTAAAATAGCTGCCTTTTTTTTTCCTACTCTTTGAAGAATTTCACACTGGTCGGGCAACCTTTGCATTAAGTCTAAACTGCAACCTGATTTTATTTTTTATTATATGTAACTGAAAAAAGCTACAATATTGTACAGTTTTTTCTGTGGAAAGATTTTAGTATTCATTGATGTTACGTGGGTTCTACAGCACATATAGGTAGCTTTACAAGGGAGGGGATTCATTTTCAAAGTATCAGTATGGCAAGCTCAAGAGGCCTTCTGAAAGTCAAACTTGATTTTTATTTATTCTTTTTTTTTCTGGCTTGAGTGTTTATTTCAGAAATAAGGGCTCTAATAGCAGTGGGGAAAAAAAAAAGCTTTTCTGCATTATAATAAATATTCTTTAATTTTGGGGTTATTTGCAGAATTCCATTTTGCTTTCTCAAAGAGCAAAAAGTAAAGTAGCCCAGCTTTGGATATAACAATGTGAAATTCTTCTGTATGAACTGAGAAGTTTGCCAGTTTTGAGAAATGTAAGGATTTTTGTAAGTTACCTTTTTTTTCTTTTTTTTAAAAAAAGGCAATATAATATAATATCTCTTAAATATTAAAAGGAAAGGAGGTCTTTCCTAAACAGTCAGAGACTTGAAGGCATTAGTTCATGAGAAGTTGCAGGCATGTTCCTGTGCGATAGTAGTAAATCCTTTTTTCACCATTATCAAGTAAGAGGTATCTAGAAATCTGTGTGGTTTTTAGTTTGTTGTTTTTGTTGTTTTGTTGTAGGTGTTTTTTGGAGGGATGGGCATATTTGCTTGCTTGATTGCTTGCTTAGTTTGGTTTGCTTTTGGGTTTTTGTTTGGGGTTTGGTTTTGGTTTGTTTTTTTTTTGTTTTTTTTGTTGTTGCCGTTGATTGGTTGCGTTTTGTTTGCTTGTTTGTTTTATTCCTTTCAAGTTAGCTTAATAACAATTTTGGATTTGAAAGTGGGACAAAACTTGATGTGTGGGGATGCAGTTAAATGCCCAGTTAGTCCTATATCATATTATTCCAAGCCAACTGTACTGGTAGCTGCAGCTGCTGTGGTAAAGCAGGAGAAGTTACCACTGAATTAATGCACATTAGCTCTCAAACAGGAGATTGATTTCCCCCAAAATAAGGATTATAACCTACAGCAGATGATGTTGTGCTACTTTACTGCCAGTACAGAAGGTGTGGCAGTGATTAATTTCCTTATTACTTTATCTCTGGGACCTCAGTTACTTTATAATTTGTGCCCAGGGGAGCAGGCAGCCAGTTTCACAGTAGCATCTGTCTGCCAGGTGGGTCTGGAGTTTGGGTTGGAGTTGTCTGTGGGCACCTGGCACACTCTGTGTGCTTCTTGGTGTGTGCAGAGAATATACTCTGTCCCTGCTGGGAAAGGAAGGATGCTTCGTCTACAACTGGTGAAACCTGAGGGTTTGTGGAAGGCCCCGAGGGAAAGCACTGATCTTCTTGATGGCTTACTTCAATTTGATGAGTGTGATTCATCCTTCACTGTTAGTATGACAGCACCAAAGCTTGCTTGTTCTCCTGTGTCAGGGATTATAGAGATGTGTGAATGGAGAATGAGCATGGATGTCTGTATTCTTTCAGAGGTCTGAAAAGACACGGCTGATTTCTAGGAATATACCTTATTCTTCAGACAAATTTATTCTAATTTTTAACAGGTAATGTGGGCCCATGCAGCTCCCACCGCATCCTGAAGTAAGGGCAAGGTTCTCTCCCACTGAATTTCCTCCAGTGACTTTAGTAAAGTAACACAGATGTAGGAGAAATGTATGGTCTGGAAATCTGATATGGCAACACTGTGTCTCTTGTTTGTTAATGGATTGTAAGTTACAATATTTTCGTGTCAATCGTTTTAATGAAAAGGAGGGGGTACACTTGCTTCTTGGCTCAGGAAGCCATTGCCTACAGCAAGAACAATAATCCTCCTACAAATTCTACACTGCTGAGCAGGATCCTTGAAAAGGTTATCTTGGGCACCATATCCACCACCATGGGCAGCCTGGCTGGTGATGTCTCTGCAGTGAGCTTGCAACCACGAGTAGAGCTAAGCTATTGCCACTTGCCCTTTAGAGTTCTTAATTTGAAAATGGACTTGGGTTTTTAATTAGGTACTTTTTTTTTTACTCAGTGGACACTATTGTACAAAATGTGGTGAAATTCTTGTTAGATAGCACGTCACAGAATAAAGCCTTTTGCAAGCTCAACTGGCTACCAGCTGCCTCCCTGGCTATCAGTTATTTTGCCTGAAGTCTGTTGTTCTGTTACAGTAGCAATTAACATGGCGTGAAACAAGCTGAATTTGTAGGCTTCCATGGTCCAGGCAAAGCCCTTCTGTTTGTTTTGGATGGCTGACTGGTTTGAATGAAGAATTTCTGAATGATAAGTAACTACTTTCTCATATTTTTTACCCCAAGCCTTTGCTTTTGATCTCTTCACTATCTCCTGTAAGTGAAAAGCAAATCTTTGGAGAATAATGGGAAGACGGTGATATTTCATATAGTAACTGGGATTCTTCAGTTTCTGAATCTTCTATCACACTGGAAGCTGGTTTTGAATTCCTTTATAGAGACCTATCTGCTTATTTTGGTCGCTAACCTTTGCCTTAGGTTGAAATAAGAAAAGGAGCATTTCTCTGGAATTCTAAATTTCTTACAGTATATAAGTTTTCTTGCCTAACAAGTTCTGTACAATGTGCCTATTTTAGAGAGCCTCAGCTTTTAATAATACTGTGAATATTAAAAACACTCATTAATTCAGAACTCTGGATCTTAGAAGTAGAAATTTTTGTTATGAATACACTGAGTTTTATCCCATGAGTTTTATCTCATCGTCCTGAAGTGGAAGGCAGGTGTGTTCTTATTTCTTGGGTCTTTTCTACAGCATTCAACCTCTTTTTCTGGACAGAACATTGTGTTTGTCCAGAGGAATGCATAAGCATAGACTGATTTTCTGAAGCAATACACTTACTGCCTAGGGTGGAATTGTGTGTTTGTACAGAGAGCATTTGTCCGCTCCAATTTGGTGGTCCTTGATCAGCCCGAGTGAGCAACTTCTGTGGTTGGACATCACTGCTGAGGTGATGTCAGTGTGCTGAAGGCACATGGCTCAGTGTATCTTTTGTCTTGTCTGACTGTATGTCTATTAAGAAAAAGAATGCTGGTACTTGGGCTAGACCTGAAGAAATGTGAAGTGCAGTTTGGACCCCTTTGTTTAGTGTGTATTCCCATAATTAGTTAATTCAGTCTGCAGTTCTCCAGTGTTACCCAGACGATCATTTCTGCCCTTTTGGGTTGGTAAGCATATGCTTTCCCAGTTTGGCATGTTGACACCCTCACCAAAGGGGTTCAGGCTTTGGTGGTGTCACAGCTGGGCTACAGCAGAGAGATCTGCCCGGCCAGGATGTGCTCAGTGCTCTGGAGGCTCCAGCTTGCTCTGAAAGCTTGAAAACAGCTCACTCACCAAACAGGTGCTACATTTTTCTCTGTGTGTGTATGTGTGTGTGTGAAGTAGGAGCAATAGAGAAAGCAACATAAAAATCATTATTTGCTCTCTTAATGTGATAGCAGGTCATTAAAAGCATTGAGCTCCTGTTTGAGTGTGTTGTATCAGATACAGAAATACCTTTTCAGACTTATTTTTATGTGTGGTTGTAAGTATCTCTGCTCTGGTGTCAAAGAAAGAATGATTGCTTTTTTTTTTTTTTGTTACTTAAGGATGCAGATCTTTTGGACATAGAAAGCAAACATTTTGAAGATTTGGAATTTCAGCAGCTTGAACATGAAAGCAGGTTAGATGAAGAGAAAGAAAATCTCACTCAACAGCTCCTACGTGAAGTAGCTGAATATCAGCGCAGCATCGTCAGTAGAAAGGTAAAAGCACTAATTTTAATTCATTTTTCTTTGTTGTTGAGAATAAAGGAGATGAAATTGCTCATTGAAATTGCCTGTTCATTGTAAGAAATAATGCAAAACTTTCCTCTGCTTCAAAAGCTTTTTCTAAGAGAAAGGTGGTGGCCCAGTAGCATCCCACACAGATCAAATAATGCACTTCACCAGAAAAGCAATAGAAAAACTGAGCATGGATATTTATTGATATATTTGCATCTGAAAAATAATTTTTCTGATTAAATTATTAATTTAATAATATGACATGCAAATTTTTGAAGCGTTCCATATTTTTTGGCAGCTGGAAGTAACCTCAAGATCACATGCCCTGGTGATTATGAGTGACTTCACTCACCCAGGTATTTGTTGGAAATCATAGAATCATAGAACGGCCTAGGTTGAAATGCCACACAGTGAGGCATTACTCAGTCCAGAAGACTCTTGCAGTGCATTGATTATAAGCTTCTGATGCAGGTGGTGGAAGTGCCAACAAGGATGGGAGTGCTTCTGGACCTTGTATTAACAAAGGTCTGGTAGAGGATGTGAAGATTGGGGGCAGCCTTGGCAGCAGTGATCACAACATGGTACAGTTTAGTATCACACAAGGAAGAAACAGGGCAATAAGTAAGTTTGCAACTCTGGACTTCAGGAGGTCTTTGTCCTCTTCAGAGACCTACTTGGAGGAGTCCCTTGGGCTAAGACTCTAGAATGTAGATAAGAGGGCACAAGGTAGCTGGTTGATATTCAAACATCATTTCCTTCAAGCTCAAGACAGGTGCATTCCTTTGAGTAACAAATCAAGTAGAGGAGGCAGTCTGTCCACTGGTCCATGAGGATTGGGTTAGAAATCAGTTGTGTAAAGTGAACACAGACAAATCTCATAGGCTCTGATGGACTGCACTCACGAGTGCTGAGGGAGTTGCTGATGTTGCTCTCCATCATTTTTGAAAGGTAATGGAGAATAGGTGAAGTGCCTGAGGACTGGAGGAAAGCCACTGTCGCTCAAAAAGGGCAAGAAGGAAGACCCTGGTAATTACAGACCAGTCAGCCTTACTTCCATCCCTGGAAAGGTAGTGGAACATCTCATTCTGGAGATCATATCTCAGCACAATGAAGAAAAGGAGGTTATCAGGAGTAGCCAGCATGGATTTACTAAAGGGAGGTCACGTCTGACTAATCTTCTATGGTGGTGTGAGTAAGTGGGTAGATGCAGGACAGCAGTGGATGGTGTCTACCTTGGCGTCACAAGGCTTTTGACACCGTCTCCCATAACATCCTCATGGATAAGCTCAGGTAGTGTGGGTTAGAAGAGAGGACAGCGAGATGGGTTGAGAACTGGCTGAATAAGAGAGCTAAGGGGGTTGTGGTCAGTGATGCAGAGCTGGCAACCTGTAAGTAGTGGTGTCCCCCAGGGGTCAGTTCTGTGTCCATTCTTATTCAACACCTTCATCAATGACCTGGATGAAGGGATGAAGTGCACCCTCAGTTTGCTGATGATGCTGAACTGGGAGGAGTGGCTGATACACTGGAGGGCTGTGCTGCCATCCAGACAGATCTTGACAGACTAGAGAGCTGAGCAAAGCCAAACCTAATGAAGTTCAACAAGGATAAGCGTAGAGTCCTACACCTGGGGAAGAAAAACACCACGTACAGGTTACTGGTATACCTGCTGGAAAGCAGCTCCATGGAGAGGGACCTTGGCATCCTGCTGGACTATAAGTTATCCATGGAACAGCACTATGCCCCTGTGGCAGGGAAGGTCAGTGGTATCTTGGGGTGCATAAAGACAAGTGTGGCTAGCAGGTTGAGAGAGGTTCTCCCTTTCTACTCTGCACTAGCGAGACCACATCTGGAGTATTGTGTTCAGTTCTGGACTCCCAAGTTCAAGAGGGACAGGGAAATGATAGAGAGAATACAGCGGAGAGCTATGAAGATGATGAAGGGACTGGAACATCTCTTACGCGGAAAGACTGAGCGCACTGAGGCTGTTTAGCCTATAGAAGAGAAGACTGAGAGGGGATCTTATTAATGTTTACAAATACCAGATTGGTGTCAGGTAGAAAGAGCCAGGGTGTTTCCAGTGTTTCCAGTTGTGCCCTGTGATAGGACAAGAGGCAATGGTAGCAGGTGAAACACACCTCAATATGGGGAGAAAACTTCTTCATTGTGAGAGTGACAGAGCCTGGAACAGGCTGCCCAGAGAGATTGTGGAGTCTCCTCTAGAGACTTCTAAAAGCTTCCTGGATCTGTCCCTGGGTGATCCTGTTCTGACAGGGGGGTTGGACTCAATGATCTCCAGAGGTCCCTTCCAACATCTACCATTCTATGAATCTGTGATTCTATAATTTGCTATAAAACTACCAAAGAGGTTGGGGTTTTTTTCCTTCTTTAAGAAAGGAGATTTGAGTGCTTTGTACAAAACTGCAGCTATGCTCATGATAGATGTTTAAATGATTTTGTTAACTTAATAATTTAACACCCAATTAAGAAAAATCTTTACTTTTTCTAGTCAGGTGTAAAGGTCTTCTCTCACTCAATAAAATGCCAGTTTTTCGGAGATCAGAAATTGCATCTCTGAATGAGTTCTGTTCAGTATATGGATAATAGTCACCACATTACCAAAGACTGTTCTTTTGTCTCTTCAATAAATCGTCTTTTTACTGTCTAAATCTTAATTATCTCCTTCAGAGCAGTGAGCTCTTGTAAAAACTGCTTTTCCTACTGTTTCATTCATATGAATGAGTGAGCTTGCATGAATAGGATCCTTGCTGCAGGTTATCTTTTGCTTTGAAAATGAAACATGTAAATTGTGGGTTTTTTTTTCTTTTTATGTTAGGAAAAGATTTCTGCTCTCAAAAAACAAGCCAATCATATTGTCCAACAGGCACAAAGAGAACAAGATCATTTTGTAAAAGAGAAAAACAACTTAATAATGATGCTGCAAAGGGTAAGTATTGTTTTCAAATACTCTTAGTGTGTAATAAAAAAAACATTTTTTAGAGTAAAAGAACATAGAGCACAAGAAAAGCCTCGGTTGTGCAGAAGCTAGCAAGCAGGGGGTAAATGATAGACATGGTTTATATCCATTAACTTTTAAACAAAAAGGAGATCTTTTGTAATTAGTCAGCAGGTTTCCTAAAACACTAGTGTCATTTGATGATTGAGAGGGTTCTAGAGGTGCCCACTTTCAGAGGACTAAATCAGAGGCACCCACCTGGGTGCTGAAGTTAGAAGCCCATGCTCCCTGTGTGACTGCTGGTACTGTGCATAGGGAGCTCAAGATTTTGGCTCGTTATAGTCCATACTGGGCCACAATAGGAGCTTCTTGACATCAACTGACATCAAGTTAATAAACTAGCATGAATTCTCTGCATCTCTTTTCTGTTTTGCTTCCAATCATGACAGAAAACATGTTTAGTTCATTAAGTAGAATCAATGTTTTCAAAATGCTTAAGAAAGGTCTGGCTGTGGTTATTAAATAAAGCATTTTCACTGGCTTTTAGTTCTTCACCTTCATTTTTAGTTCATTTCTACTGTAAAGGGATGAGGTTGATGCTTTTCTGTGTAGTTTCTAGCCTTCTATCCTAGTGTGTTTCTTTACATGGCTAAGAAAATGGCTAGCATTGATTTTGACTATGTGGGTTTTGGTATTTAACATACACTGTCTGGTTTTCACAGGAAAAAGAGAATCTCTGTAATCTGGAAAAGAAGTATTCCACGCTTTCCGGAGGAAAGGGATTTCCTGTTAGTCCCAATAGTCTAAAAGAGGTAAAGAGATTTACTAGTTTTGACTTTGCCATGAATATCTTTTAATAATGCTTTATACAAAGCATTTCAGTATTTACTGAAGTCCAAATCATACAATTTTTTATTTTTTTTTTTTTGAGATGTGATGAAATTACTTTATAAAGTTATTCTTGGAACTCCAAATGCATGGGTGAGCAAAAATAGCTTCTCTTGACATTTTTCCAGATGTGACTGGAATTGCCTTAATATCTTGCTCTGGAAAAATTATTAGTTTTATATGTGTATGTGTCTAATTTTCTCAAAATAGATAATTAAAGCTCATTGAAGCAAAGAAGGAGATCCAGGAATAATTCTAAGTATGAATTAAGTTTAGTCTTATTTTTGCACTGTAGATTTTATCATTGCCTCCCCTCCTTTTATTCCAAGGCTTTGCAGTAAAGCACGACAAAGTTATCTGTTAAAAAGGCCTTGAATTGAAGACTTCAGGCTACTCTGGTTATAATAACCTATTAAATTACTTATTGAACTGTTCTGAATAGCTAAAGGTATAAAGTAATTCTTTCTGAAAAAAAGAAAAAAAAAAAAAGAAAAAAAGAAGGGTTGCTTTGGGTAATGAGTCCTAGAGCTTACCTGCAGCTGTGAAGACTTCATAGCTTTAAGGGTACTCTTCAAGCCTCAACGTCTGTGAGCAAGGTCAATGACAGTTAAGCCACAGCCCACTGTAAAGATTCAGTCAGCATGTACAATATTAGCACTGACACCCCCATATTTGTCTTCTTTACTTGACTTGATGAATTTGCAAATTGCAGCTAAACGTAGTTTCTAAATGGAGAAGCATTTCAAATGCAGGGATACTGTTCCAGTTCACTGAGAAAGCTCTCAGTTTGGATATCTGCGGGGGGATTTTTTCCCTCTTTTTCTATTTACCTAACAGGTTACAGGCTTTCTCAGTGATTTAGCCTGCAACAACTTGGACCATCCAAGGGTCCGGCCAGGTACAGCTGAGAGGGTTAATTGTTTACTGCGGGTGTAATCCTTTGCCTGAGGGGGGTTTACAGTGGCTGCCCGGATACTGCTCCAGTTCACTGAGAAAGCAGCCTCCTCCCTGCCTGCACTGCTGGCCCAGTCGGAAGGGAGCTAAAAAAAAAAAAAAGAAAAAAAAAAGAAAAAAAAAAAAAAAGAGCCCATCCAGTTAAACGTGCCGCTGAATGGTCAGTATGGTATATACTCGACAAAAGAAACCCCTGATAACG
>JANHGL010004549.1:9765-23256 GCA_024611195.1 Ceyx melanurus | reverse complement strand
GTGATCCTGCTCAGGCAGGGGGGTTGGACTAGATGATCTTCTAGGTCCCTTCCAACCCCTAACATCTGTGAATCTGTAAATGCACTTACAGGTTTCTATTGATGCTTCATTAACTTCTGTTTAAGAGGGCTGACTGGACCTGACAAGTCTGCTTCTGTTGAAGCCCTGAACAAGGTCTGCCACATTTAGTGATGTGTCACTGTGGGAAGTTGGGAAGTCTAAATCAATCTTTTGTCCTTTCAACATCTGGCAATTGTGATCTTGCTTATTTGGCCTACAAGGTCTTGGTGAACCTGGGTGGTCTCCAGCACATGCCAGGGCAATTAATTGAGCACCCTTCCTTGCTGCAAGTCATGTTGCAGATGCTTGGACTTTCCATGTCCTAGGTTGTGTTCTGACTGGAATATCTCACCTTTCACCAGGACATCTGGCAATTCTAAGCTTAATATTTTTTTTCATTTTGAGATGGATCTGTTCATTCTCTCACTGGAGTGTGGGTGCTATGTCTGATTTTTATCTTTGTATCCACATAAACATTTGTTTAATAACAGACATTTCAAAATACAACTGCATGAAGTGAGCCTGACACTCTTTTTATTAAAATGGATTATGCAGTGATGTAATTCACTTCACTGCAGTGAAGTCAGGTAAGACTTCCTTTAAGGAAGAAGAGAGAAGGAGCAACACGAGTTTTCTGTTCATGTGCAGCGTCCCCATAGACTCTGTCCTGTAAATGAAATGGCTTTCCTTGCCAGGTGCTATGTTTGTCTTAGTTCAGTTTAGTTTTTCTCTGATTATTCCAGCACCCTTAAAAATCAGGAACTGAATAGTGCTCAGACCTAGTCAGGCTGCCTGCAAAAAGAAGTTAATTTCACCATGCAGTGCTCACCTACCACTTGAGTCTGTGGTCCAGGGTTTCCCAGCCCCTCCTCACCAAAGCAGACATTTGTAACTCTCTTCCATCCATCACAAACCTCCTTCCTCGCATGCGCTGTGGCAGAGATTGACACAGCCTCATGAAAAGGGGCAGAGTGCTTATCACAGTACTTAAATAACTGAGGAAAATCAGTACTGTTTAATGAAAGTTCAGCATTGACAAAACTACTTGGATGCCTAATCTGACTTGAAACCCTTAATCTAATGCACAGCACAGTCATTTGTTGTTTGCTTTTTTTTTTTTTTTCAAACCCATGGTGCAACCTTATTGGGGTTGTAAGTCGGAACTGTTTTTTCATCCAGTGGTGAAAGTGCTTTTATTCCTCTATCAAAATGAATATAATATTGCTTTCATACACTTACTGTGTTTTGGTTGCTGATACACTGCTACAAAATGGCTAAGCAAGTTTTATGTTTATTTGTCCTGGAATATTTTACTGTAATATAGATGCATTTATTGAGAGGTAAACTTCAGTATCTTACTCAGTTTCTTTCTCATTTCATCAAATAATATCAGAGCTAAAGTTTTCCTTTTGTTTCTAGAGTGCTGTGTTCACAGCATGATACTTAATTTTCCAGAACTGTGTATCTGCTTGAAATAACTCATCAAGTACACTGAAAATTATGCTAATAAATAGTAGACATGCTAATTGTTTTCATATTTTGTTTTATGATCATTGTTAAATGTATGCATTTCAAAAAAAGAAGAAATACTACGGCAGTCTATGGCTTTTCTTAGCGAATAGCTAAAGTATACCTACTGGCATGATACAGTAGCAGAAACATAGCCACTTCAATGCCTTATCAATTTAAAAGCAGTTTACCATCTTGATTTCAAAAGAATATTTTGATGTCAGTTTTATAACATAGCTTCAACAGTGATTTATTTTTCCTTTTCAATAGCTTTTTTTTTTCCCTATGAATAAGAAGTTAGGACATTTGACTTTTTACATTGTGGCATCCTATACATCATGGATTAGAATCTGTTTGTTTTTTATATTTGTTGGTTAACACCAAAACACATCTAATAATTATATTCTGCCATTATTTCTCAAATCTGCCTGCAGAAATCTTCTCTGCAGGCCAAAGCATGCTCTGGTGCCTGTGCCGTTCTTCAGTCCATCACCTCTTGTATGATTGTTTAAACAACAGAAAAAAAAAGTGGCAAATTGTTAAGGCTGTGGGACTAGTACCTAGAGCATCTTATGTGAGTCTCCTGATAACACCTAGAAATTAGAAGTGACTTCCAAACAATGCAAATGGAAGGTGTTGGGTCAGCATAATTTATAGAGTAGAAGTGACTTGTCCTTCTGTACTTTCTTCCCAGTTCTGTTTAGTCATTTGGTTTACTCAAACCAACTTAATAGTTAGGCAAGAAACAAATCAGGATAAGTTATTTAAACATGGACTACTTTCCTCAGAAATAGTTACATAATTTATAAAGGATATTTACATTTTAATGAAGTCTGTGAGTCACTTAATGTACATTTGCTTTTTTGATTACACTTCTTTTAATGCAATGAAGAAAAAATTTCAGAATCAAAATATTCAACATTTGAAAAGCTTGATGATAATTTTATGATGAAATATTTCAATGATAACAAATATTTTGCTGAATCACTCTAAACTAACTCTCATCATACTGGGTACATTAATACTCTTGCATGTCCTTTGGCTTTTGCTCCTTTTAACTTCTGAATTCCTCCTTTTAGGGCTATATCAGTGTAAGTGAAATTAGTGAGCTGTATGGCAATTCCACGAATATATCCCCTTCCACTCAGCCCCCCACAGATGCTGAAGCAGTTGCCACTGAGCCTTCCACGGCTGTGCTGACGAGCCAGCCACAAAATAAAGAGGTTTGTTTGGGAGACATTTCCCTTTGTTTGCATTGTTTTTTCATGGCTGCCTTTTTGTTTTATTTTTAATGTAGTGGGGTTTTTTCTTTTTTTTTTTTTTCTTTTTTTTTTTTTTTAATTCAACATGTAACAAAATGACCCTAAAGCAAACTGCCATGTGTCAGTTACAGAGTCAGATAACCATTTAATAGTAAAGCTGAAGGACTGCTCCATTTGTACTGTGTCTTTGATGATGTAGATGGAACTTTGAAGGCCAAAAAACCTGAATGCTTATGACACAAGCAGCAATAAGTGACAAATACTATAATTTGGCTGCCAAATACTATAACTTAATTCAGCTTTGGTAAATGGTCTGTGGACATTCTTAACAATTACTTGATTGATGCTACTTAGGTGTTCACTTTGTAGTTGTTGGGTTTTTTCCTTCCATATAAGATGACAGAAGTGTATCTTGAATATTTGTGGGTAGCTTCTACTTAGCTAGTCCATGGAGTCTGTCTAGTCTGTGTCTTCTAGCTTACTCTCACTTTTTCTCAATTCTTTGTGATGTTTTTGCCCTTGTAAGACCATAGCAAATTTTGAATAAATCCCCTTTTAAAGCAATGGAATAATCTTATGAGTGCAAACCCAACTACCTTTGTGTTGCATTAAGGCAGCAGCTGGTTTAGAATATGACATTTCTGTGCTGCTTCTGGTAGTCCACTGTGCCTTGAGAATTGCAATGCAACACATCTCCTTTCCTGCTAAACACTCCAACAAACTGCAGCTTGTATGTGCCGTATCTTTTGAGCAATTCCAAAAAGAAAACTCTGTGTGTAATTTCTCTTTTTTCTATAAAGCTAAGATCACCTCTCTGTTCTGGATTTGTGTTTCCTCACTCTCTTTCTCCTCGCTCTATTGCTCAACTTCCATCAGTCCATTGGCCTGAGGTCATGGCTACTCATGTAGATCCTATTCCTTTATCTGATACACCTCCTCCTCTGCCAGCTAAGAAACACCGAAGGCAACAACAGGTAACAGATTCAAAGCTGATCCCTTGGAATTAGTTTGTTTTTTGGTTGGTTTTGTTATGGTAGCCATGAAGTTGATTTATGTGTGAGTTATGTTTTTAGAGTGATACAATAAAGCACAAGCTGATCGTGCTTGTAGAAAATTGTAGTTAAAGGTACTGTTCATTGTAAAGTCAATGCAATATATTATAGAATATGAGTGAACAAAAATTATCCTTGTATAAACAATCCAGAGGCAAATACTAATATTTAGGATCCATTGTAACTCTCAGAAGGCTTTCAGCAATAAAGTACAAGTGGCTACATTTGAAATCCTAAATTAATTTTTCATATACATTTGAACAGTGCCTCTCAAAAACGGAATTGGTTTTAAATTCACCAGTTCATTAGAATAATTTGTAATTTATTTTTTTTCTCTGTAATTGAATTCCACTTGTACACTAGGCTTTAGAATGACTTAAAAAAATATATATATACAGGGACACATGCACAAAGTGTGCACATCAATTTAATGCATTTTCTTAATCAGCATTTTAGTGTGGTAATTGTGGAAATCCTGGAAAGCACTGTCAAGTGGAAGGTACTCTGTATTTTACCTTTCATTCTTTGCAGTAAAATTCCCAGCCTATCACCTTCAGTGTATTCCAGAGATTGTAACATAGCAAGTTGGCCAATTCTTTTTGTCCAAAGTGTAATGAATGCCATTTGAAGCATTTCAGAAGCCTGGAAGAGCGCAGGAGGCAGCAGAGGGACTGTGCGTACCTGAGCGATACTTTACCTCGCAAGAAGACGGCTCCGTCCATCTCGCAGCACTTCAGCAGTGCCACGCTTGGGCGAAGCGTTGCCTCCCCAAAAGTACGTAGCTGCTTGCTCTTCATAGCCTTCCAGTGTCTAGGGGATGTTAGAGGGAAGATTGGGTAGCATTGAAAGCACTATGTAATCCCCCAGATTCCCATCTGGAATTGCCTTTTGAAGGAACTTCAGATTTGTTTGTTGACAAATGGAGCCCTTCCTACTTCCAGTCTTTATTCTGGAAATGCCATGCTGTTGTCCATTAATCACAAATGTATGGTTACTATCTCAAGGATTATATTTTCAGGGTAGTTTAAATTGATTCTAGCGATACAACAGGTTGGTTTACTTCCTGCCTAAGGCCTTTAAATGATAAAGTTATGTCTCTTTAGCCTGGAGGAGTCTGAGGGGGGACCTCATTGATGTCTATCAATATGTTAAGGGCGGGTGTAGAGAGGATGGAGGCAGACTCTGCCCAGTGTCATCCAATGATAGAACAAGAGGCAATGGGTGCAAGTTGGAGCATAAGAGGTTTAGGGTCAACACAAGGAGGAACTTTTTCTCAATGAGGGTGACAGAGCTCTGGAAGGGGCTGCCCAGGAAGGTTGTGGAGTCTCCTTCTCTGGAGACATTCCAGACCGACCTGGATCTGTTCCTGGATGACTTGGTCTAAGTGATCCTGCTCAGGTAGGGGGGTTGGACTAGATGATCTTTCTAGATCCTTTCCAACCCCTAGCATTCTATGAATCTATATATAAAGTGAAGATACTCCTTATTTGTGATGTGGTAAATCAACAGGCAGAAGGAAGATTGAAAACATTTTGACTTGATAGAGGTTGTGAATGACTAAAATATCCATGTCTGAGTGATATGACATGATGCTGATACCCATGACAAAGCAAGTTATTTCACCATTAGTTGCTGATTAAAAAAAAAAAAAAAAAGTCTTTCTTTTAAGCACATATTTACAAAATTTCCTGCAGGGCCATTTACCATTAGGACAGAGCAACAGCTGTGGCAGCGTGCTTCCTCACTGCCTGGCAACCATGACCAAAGAGTCAGAGTCCAGAAGGATGCACAAAGGTAAGATCTTTTATTTGATTCATTTCTGTTTAAGAACAGTGTTCAACTTTTCACAAAATAAGACTGAAACTGGTGTTGCTGTAATCAACAAGGCTGTAAAATGGCAGTTTACTTCTTGATATAAAAAGAAAGCCCTACATGCAATTTTCTGATATCAGCAAAATAAGATGTTAATATTATGAGGTAGATGCACGTGTAGTTTTGAAGTGTGTGGTTGCCAAATATAATCCCTTAGACAAGAAAAGTGTAATGAAATACACATTGGGTTAGATGGGTAATTGCTGTGAGTGATTTTGAGGCGATATTTTACATGTTGCTCTTTCTGTTTTCTTTTTTCTTTCTAATTATTGTTTTTAATTATTTTCATTTTGTGATCTTAAAAAAAAATGTTTTTTTACAGGTGTACACTGGACAGATTCCCCAGATAGAGATCAGTGCCTTTGAAAATCTGTAACTGTGGCATTATAATTGTTGTTAAATATTTGGGATACAAAATAGGAAAGTAAAGAGGCATTCTATCATGGATAGATAGCTGCGTTTTTGTAATAGGGACATGGCAATTCTGAATACAAAAGCAAGTTACGTCTTTGAAACATGATCTTGTAGGATTCTGTGTCCATTGTTTGTCAACTTTGACTCAATAGCTTAATTTCTGCTTTAACAAGGTGCATTATTCATGTGACCCATCTTCAAATGGAATTGCTCCTCAGTGCCATCTGACCGTGCACTTTCTTGCTGGCATATAAGTTATCATTATCAATATAAGTGCAAGAGGTTCTTATGTAGAATTGCACTGACTAAGCCTGAGCTGAGCTCTGATCCATCCTGTTTTCATAGGACTTAGAGCTAGCAGCTGTTGAAGATCAGAGGACCATGTAAGCACCAAGATGACTCAGTACAGCGACAGAAGAAACTTACTGAGAATCTTGACTTATGACATTCACTTTATAGAGCTGATCCAGTTGTGATTTTGTTGACTTTGAGCTTTAATTTTGCAGCAAGTGTTCCACAAACCTACCGTGGTGTGGCTAACTTAGCTCAAAGTATCTCAGATGTGATACAAAAGGTGCTTCATATTTAGCTTGGAAAGCTTCTACAATGTCATGTGTGTGTGAGGATGGAATAGACACCTTCAGACTCAACATTGTGCTGTTAGGCAAAAATCCCCCTTTGTTTTGATTTTAATATCAGTAACAATGTTTTGGCTAAACTTCAATTACAAGAGGTCAAGCATTTATCATTGGAAATACTTCTGTAAAATGGTTTCAAAAGAATATTATGTGACCTAAACCACAAAGTGTTGCCAAACCTAATACAGTCAAAGATAAGAGTTTTCAAAATACATCATTCAGCTTTAATGTTTATTTTTTTGTCACCATACAACTCAAGCAACTCTGAGTAAGATGTCTTGTACTAACAGTGAGAAAGAAAGAAACGTCACAAACCAGAACTGAATCATGTCCAAACAAAGAGGAGAGGTGGAGGAGAACAAGAGCTGTATTTAAGGCACTTGGCACAGTACTTGGCTTCTGCCATGAGGAATCATGTGTGCCATATTAATTGAGCATTATTTTAGGAAAAACCCACTAGTTTGAATGGAAATACTAAATTGCCAAAGGTTAATAATGCTGCTGACAGGAGCTTTACTTGAACTGTCACAGGGTTTGCAAAATAAGAGACAGAGTCAAAACATGAAAGACACAGGAATGCAAGGTTGTTTGTGGCTTGACTACCTCTCTTAGTAGTTAGTGAAGGTTTTATTCCCATTGTGTTCAACATGGAGTTCCCCAATGTATTGCAGCTGGAGAAGCTTGAAGACTATAACAGCTTTCTCTTGCTTTTAAGTGCTGTGTTGAGGAAAATTACTCTGCCTCAGTAACACACAACAGAAGTTTTTTGGAGGGCTCTTTCTGCACTGCAGTGCAGAATTCAGCAAGGATAGAGCTGTCCAAGTGAGGTAGTTAGAGTCAGGTCCTGGAGTATTTCCATATAGGAAAGGCCAAATAAACAATCCTCAGGCACCTTTCAATCAGCCTTATGGCTTAATGAATGTCATGGTATGATCAGGGAAGAGATTGAGTTCACCTTGGTGTGATTTCTGGTTTCTCCTAGCACCTCATGCCCACACTGGGTGTGTGGAGGGAAAACAAGTTTTTCTTCAAAGTCTTGAATAAGAAAGTGCATTTCTGTGCTTCCACTATAATCAGTGGAACTTGAGTGTGTAACTAAGATTAATTTTAGCAGACATGCTAAACACATAATTGAAAACCAAACCAAATGTCTCATCAGTAGACATCCTTGGTGGTTTTCCTTTATTCCATTACTCTGGGATAAATATTTATTACATAATAAATACACTGTACTTCTTAGAAAAACATTCTTGAGGTAGATCAGGTTTGACTTTTTGGACTAAGTGAATATTTTTGAGAAGTAAGATTTTCTACTAAATCAGTGGAACTCTGCAAATGTATAGATGATGCTTGTGTAAATATACCCTCAGTTTTCTTCCTACTCCAAAAATTCCTGGTTCACCTAAAATAGGTGATGAATAGATGAAAAGTGTTCTTGACTTGTCATGCATACTGAGCCACTGCTTGCTTTCCTTGAATTTCTTTTCCTACTTGACAGGTTTTTCACTCCATTAGTTTTCTCTGTTCAAGGTGATATATTGCAAACGACAGGGGCATCTTGGGTTGCTGATACCTTGAGAACAGAGCTGCACCGAGCTGGGTGTGCTCAACTCGGGAGATCCAGGGTCTCACATGTGAAATGTCAGTTGGTCCATACCATTGGAAGCACTGGATATCATGTATTGTCCCATAAATTGCTATGTGAAGAGGATGATGTACTCCTAAAGTGGTATTAGCAGCTTACTGTGTTCCTTAGAGCTTAAAAGCATTGAGCAAACTTCTAGACCAGATGTTTCAGTGGGTACGTATGTATATGAAAGCAAGTATATTTAGTGGTGCCTGGAGGAAGCAGCAGCTCAGCTAGTTATCTGGGATTTATCATTAAATTAGTAGTGGTCTAAAATGAGTTGTCTGTAATATGCTTTCTCCAGTTTTTCTTATTTCAGTCCAAGAAGGTAAATGTAAAAATCTGAGATGAAAAATTAAAAGTCACAAATTAGGTCAGGAAATGAACAGCCACTAAAGTTTGAACATGGATTCAGCCTCATTTTCTTTGTGTAGGAGGAAGTAATGTCTATGAATAGAGTTTAAACTATAGGAATCCAGTAGGAAATATTCTCATAGGTTTTTTTAGTACTAGGTGGTCTTTATTCCAGGTTTAGCAATACTGTGTTTAGTCAGTCATATGAGTTCAAGAATTGTTCTTGAAAGAAACTGTAAGTGTTGTAATCATAGCCTGAGTTAAGAGCAACATAGAAAATGTTTAAGAGTATGCATCTCTGATGTAAATCATTAGTGGAAAAAGCTATTTTTTAGCATATATTCATGAGGTATTTTTGAAGGATTGTATTGAGAAATTCACCTCCTGTGTACCTGCCTTTGTAAGCAAGCCACGTGTAAAAAGAAAAAAAAAATTAAAAAAATGAAATGAAATGAAGAAGCTTCTTTTTGGTACAAGGTAGAGACCACACTCTGCACATGTGGAAATTTAGCCTCAGGAGGCTCCCGTGGAGTGCTGAATGCCAGAAACCTGCACAAGGATAGGCAGGAGCAGAGAGGGAGGGTCAGCCATTTCAGTCCCATTGGCTGCAGGTTGGGCTTCAGAAGGCAAGAGGGAATGGTTAGCTGGGAGTTAAGATGTAAGAGCAGGCACAGGGTTCAGAAGAAAACTGTTGGAACAGAGAATATGCGTACCAGAAAGATGATTAGTTGTATTCTTTCTAAAATCTCTAGAAAAGCAATATTCTGAAGACAAGATAAATATATACAAATTATAAGCTCTTCAAAGCAGTGAAGTTTTTGTTTTTGTTTGTTTTGTTGTTTTTTTTTTTTACTGTTATTGAACTCAGGGAAGGCCAAAAAAGGTATGAAAATATCCCTTTACTTGGCTGTATCTGTCATATTTTGGCAAAAAGTACTGATTGCATCAGCACTGTCAAGTAGCTCCCAATATCTTGGAAAACTTTTCAATAATTGCTAAATAATGAAAGCATTTCAAAAATTCTTCTTTTTTTCCAGCTGTCAAATAACCTGTCACCACAAAGCTTCTGATTAATGCTAGTGTCTGCAAAGCTATAGCTTAGTGCAGACCTGATTTTTTTGCTTCTTTGTTCATAGCCACAGCAGTAGAGCAGAAAATTTACAAATCATTGCAGATCTGTGTTTGACAATGATAAGGTAGACAGATGTAGGCTTCCTACTTTGGTATGTTTCCATACAAAAAAAAAAAAAAGTATCTTGACATGTTAATGTCAATATGAAAAGGAAAAAAAAAAAAGAAAATGAGAAAATGTGCTGTGATCTTTTTTTGAAAGAAATACTTTATGGGCTTTTTAAGTACTTGACAGTGCCACTTTCAATAACAGCTTTCACCTGTAGTTCTGACCTCAACATAATCTTGCAGTGGTATTTTTGTGATTCTGTAATAACTCCTTTGGAATATATATATATATTTTTTATATTTTTTTTTTTAATGGTAAGGCTTTATGGATATTTGAGGTATTTTGCTCAACAGAATGGCTGCTAACAGGGTCAAATTCAGAGTTTTACTACAGATAGTACAAGCCAATGCAATAAGAAACGTCGTAGCTCTTGTATCAGCTTAGACTTGGTTGAGACAAGGCTTGTCTTGTGGGAAGCTTTTAGAGACATGCTGGATTTACAAGGAGTCTAATATTTTGTACTTGCATGTTCTGTGAATAGGTACCCGAGCAGTTAAAATTTCCTTAAGGAATAGATTGTGCCTGTGTGATGGAGAAGGGGGGGCTACAGTGGAGGCAGATGGGTTGTGAGGCTTCTTGGTGTGTGGCCAATCCTGAGCTTTCAACTGCTTGTTGCTTACAGCATGAGGAGAAAAGGAGAAAAACATCATGTTATGCTTCTGTGATTCTGTGAATGTGTTGCAGTTTGAGACCTAACAACTGTGTAATTCTTGCTGTGTTTAGTTACTTTTGCATGATTACATACATTTAACTGATACATGTTTCTGGTTTTAGGGTTTGTTGTTTTTATTTTTATTGGGTTGGTTGGTTGGTTGGTTGGAGTTGGGTTGGGTTGCTTTATTGTTTTGGTTTGTTTTTTTAATGGGTTCTTCTTGGAAAGTTGACTATCCTTTAGGAGGATTTTTGTAAGATGACTATGTTTCTATGACTTTTAGGTGGGTTTAGTTTTCAGTGAAAAAAAAAAGATGCAGAGAATAAGATTTCTAAGTAGGCAATGTTTTGTAAAGGCTCTGTAGAAAAACACTAATTTGAACAAAGTTCTTTTAGTAATTTTTTTTTCTTTCTCTCTTTTCATAATGAATAATTGATAACCATTTCACAGGAGCAATTAGTCATTCCAAAGGTTCAAGTATGAAAGGTAATTTGTTTATCTGCAATAGCAGTAGTATTTGTCATGATGTTGGGGAAAAAACCCAAATGGCACACATGAATCAGTAACACTGGTGTTGTGTGATGCTATTATCTATGACTGCTGAGGTGTATTCGTGTCTCTTTTGTCTCTTTTACTAATCGGTGCAATTGAACTTCTGTTGAAATTTAGTGTTCTTTCAAATGGCAAGTAAAGTCCTATTAGTTCCTTGGAAACCAGCTTTAAAGGTCTGTGAGAAACCTTTGTATGATAGGGAAGTGAGGGGGAAAGAGGAAGCTCTCTGCCTTGAAAAGGCTTGTAGGGCATGCTGTCCTTAGTAATATGCTTTAATTATTCAGCTTCAGTCATGCTTTTCAGATACCTCTTGGAAAATATTATAGCCTCTCCAAGGCAGAGCTGCATTTTTCCTCTGTTTTCTCTATCTTAACTATGTGAAATGTCAGTGGCTGCCTTCCTGTATGAGTGGAAAGTTTTCATGTAGTCTCCTTCATCTCCAAATCCACCACCATCTCACATTTGGGATCAGGAATGTGCATAGGCTATTATAAACCTGATTGACTGTCTGAACTGTGATAAAATCTCTCTCCTTGCATGGACTGAAGGAAAAGATGAGCAATGCAGCTGCATTTGTAAATGCATAAACAAACCTTAAAAAGGGACTATAAAATAACCAGCAGTAAAAATATCAACTCTCATTATACCCTCCTCTTCATCAGGCAAGCTCAACAACCTCTCTGTAAGTCTGCATATAAATACTGCTGCATTATTTACAAAGAGCAGTAGAGACATGAATTAAAAATAGCTCTGCAGAAATATTTTTAAAAGGAAATGTAGCCAAACAAAGTTCCCTGTGTTCAAGAAGGATGGCTTTTCAGGAAGGATAATTTTTTGAGGAAAAATAACAGCACAAAAAGCTTAAATGTTGCACAAATCTTCTTCTTCTTTAGTCATTGAGCTATAGGGATCTGCTTCATTCATGTAGGGTGGACTGCTGTTTCAAAACTCCAGGAAAGTACCTCTACACTAGTAACTGTGATGATGTGGCAAGTAGCCTGTGTTATTTCAGCTGAAACTAAAAGCCCAGTTTGCAGTTACCAGAAGAAAAAGTTGCCCAAACAAACAAAAAATAATCTGTATTCAGTAAAATCAACCAAACAATTGCTCCATACCTCTGAATATCGGGACTTAGATCTTTATTTTAATCAGTGACAGTTCTTTTAGATCCCTGAATTTAGCTGCGTTACTTTCCATATTAGCCCTCATTTTCATTAAAAAATGAAAATTTCATTCATTCAAATTAATGTTCGTGATACACATATATTAAAAAGCAAGCCATACTAATATGCATATATTTGTGTCCACTGAAGATAAAATAGGTGTTTATAGGTTTAATGTCTGTTATGATTAACTTGTGAAATTAACCATAATATTGCAGTACCTTGGTGACAGTGAAGTTAAGACCAAGGTGATGCGCAAAATGCTCGTGTTGCTAATATGCTATGTTTGGGTTGCAAAATGTCTGTGCAAAATAAATGCTTCCTCTGTCCTCTGTAGGGTATAACCATCAGCGTGTCTGTGAAAACCAAAGGCAGAAGTCTTCTGAATTCTACAGCAGAACAGCATCCGAATCAAATGTATATTTGAATAGTTTCCATTACCCAGATCGCAGTTACAAGGACCATGCTTTTGATAGCTTAAGCTTAGACAGTTCTGACAGTATGGAGACAAGCATATCAGCATGCTCACCAGATAACATTTCCAGGTAAATTATCTTTCTTTCTGATGTGGTAATGGTCATAGGGTTAGAAAGAAAAAAGAAATATATACAGCCAGTGCTGAGGTGAGCACTGCTAGCTGGTTATGAAAATATAAGATCAATAGACAAGTGTAATATTTATGATTTATGTAGCTCTTCATAGTCAGGTTTAATTATCATCTCAACTGTTTATTTAAAGATAGAAAATAAAAATATAAGAGGAAAAGAGGTTGTGGAATCTCCCTCTCCAGAGATAGCAAAAGCCCATCTGGATGTGTTCCTGTGCAATCTGCTCGAGGTGAACCTGCTTTAGAAGGAGAGTTGAATTAGTTGATATCCAGAGGTTCTTTCCAACCTGTACCATTCTGTGAGATTACCCTTGTTTCTTTGGCTTGCTGTTTACTTCAGCTAGTTGATCCTGACACTGTTCTATCATTGAATGACCTTTATGCATATTCACAGATTCACAGATATTAGGGATTGTAAGGGACCTAGAAGATCATCTAGTCCAACCCCCCTGCCTGAGCAGGATCACCTAGACCAAGTCACCCAGGAAC
>JANHGL010004548.1:0-41124 GCA_024611195.1 Ceyx melanurus | reverse complement strand
GGGGTTTCCAAGCCCTGGAGCTGTGGTGCTGAGGCCATGGGGCAGTGGTGCCCTGGCAGGGCTGGGGAGGGGTTGGAGTTGAGGATCTTAAAGGTCTCTTCCACCAAATCAATTCTGTTGTTCTTTGTAAGATCTGGGCATTCAGGTGGTGTTGGAGTGTAAATGCTCAAACATTCAGCCACTTAAATACTGTTGTCATAGTCTTGGTGATTCTGATTATTTTCTGGAGTCCTCTCAAATGCCAGGAGTGATGGGGACATTCTCAGTACCTCCAGGGTGCCTCGTGGTCTGCATAATTGGCTGGGTGATAAGAGTGATAGCTAATTGTTTTGTCCTGGACTGGAAGAGCCACATTGTTCCTCCTGCCGGGAGGTGGGAGATAAGTGCCCTGGGATCTCCAGCAGTGGTGATAACACAGGTAGGAGACACTGGAGCTGGGATCCTCAGTGCAAAGTGAGTGCATCAGCAGGCCAGAGATGGTGTGGAGATGACATGCCTAAGAAGAGGGACACTTCAGGAAGGAGTGAACATTCTGAGGACCCCCTCAGCAGCACTAACAGGGTGCACTCTGCCTTCTATGGGTGGGACAGCCCTGGAACCAAGGAGCTGCCACCCTGAAGGTTGGTTGCAGCTGTTTGTAGAACAACCTTCTCAAAACCCAGCCCTGCTGGGGCAGGAGGGGGTCAGCTGGTGGAAGGCAGATGGGGTGAGAAGTTGCCTCTCCCTCTCTCTCATCCCCCCGTTTATATTTTCCCCTTGCTATTATTTATTTGCAGACTGTGTTGTACCAACCCCAGTCCTCACTGCTGCTGACACTCTAACATCAAAAGAATGAAAGAGAGTGTAAAATAATGAGAATACATTTCACAGTTTGGGGGTTTGCTGGTGGGTTTTGCTTTGGGGTGTCCTCAAGTGTCAGATTTCGTGGCTGTCACCAAAGCTTTTTCCAACCCACAGAATGTAGTTTCCATACTGGTGAGGTACCACTGCTGAGATAATTTGCTGCATTTCTCTTTTTCTCTTCACTTGGCCTTCACTGGCTGTGAAGTTTGGTTCAGGTCAAAATGTGCATTCATCTTTTACAGCTTTGTCAGTGATAACCCCTGTTTGTCCTTTCGATTCTGAAGGCTCACTTCTCTGTTCCACTTCAATCCAGCTCTTCTTGGGCTGTACTGGGATTATGTGAGGGACCAGCTGATTTCTTGGTAATTAAAAATAAGAGGCACACTTTGCCTAATTTTCAGGGCTGTACCTGAGGAGAAGGGCTCCAGGGTTTTGCTGGGAGCATCACCACTCATTTGCTTTCTGACCACATCTGATCTGTGGATGTGGAAGCAGAACCCTTGAAACCTCTCTGTCCAGTGAGGAGAAATCATTCATTAGAGTGTTTTCACTCCTGGTGATGGCAATGCCACCTCATGTCCTGGAATTTCAACACACTGAGCCTGTTCCCAACCTGGCAGTGTGTTGCCATGAGTTCAGCTTTGATACCTGTGAAGTTACTGCTCACACTTCTCATCCCTGGAAGCAGAAGAATGATGGTCTTGCATTCTCTGTGCCTGTGGGGAGACCTTGCCATTGGTTGTGCTCAGCCCTTGCTCCGTGTGGCTTCACCTCTCGGGGCTGGCACTGAGGCACTTCTGGAGCTTGATCAGAAAGCAGCTGCTGCAGTATCTGCTACCAGATAGTGAGTTACCCTCCACAGTTCAGGCTCGTTAAGAATCACTCCCTTTTTTCTGTCATTAACAGAATGCCTTCCCAGGCACAGCCATGGAGCTGCCACGCTGGACGAGGCCGGAGTGACCACGTGCCAACCTGTGGCAGAGGAGAACCTCCTGCAGGAGCTTCTGTTTCACCACTGAGGAAAGAAAACAGCCCCAAGACATGAAGAAGGTAGGAGGGAGGGGGTAGAAAGGGAAACCTTTAACTGAAGAGAATGACATCAGCATTTCTGGGAAGTGTTTGGTGTAGATCTGGGTAAAAGCAGCACGTTTGAGTCCTCTGCTCAGGGTTCCTGTGAGTCAGCCATGGTGGCACCGTGCTGCAGGTGAAGCTGCTTGGCATGAAGAAAGCTTGAGTTAAATCCCTCTGCTTTTTGGAGGCTGAAAGCAGCCACCTTCCTGCTGCCCCCTGCAAAGGGTCACCACTGGGCTGTGCATCAGGGTCCTGGGGGGGAGCTGCCCGGCTCCAGGGATGCCAGCCTGGCTCTGCACTCTCTCTTCTGTGCTGCCAGCACCGTGTGTTTTCAAAGCAGTGGATGAAACGAGGAAGGTTTCCAGTTATCCCATTAGAAAGAGCAATTATTATGCAATTGGAAAAGTATTTTGGGAGCAGTGACCCGAGCTCCCCGCGCTGGCCGTCCCCGCGGTGCAAAGTCGAGCTCTGCAGATGGCATTTGTTTGACTGGGCAGGCAGCCCTGGCTCCAGCCCCAGTGCTGGCTGTGGCTGAGGGAGGCTGGGGCTGGACTTGCTTTTAGGAATGACCACCCGTGGTGATGCTGCTGCTCCTCCATTCACAGCCAGTGGGAAGCAGGGCATCCTGGGCACGGCTCTGCCCGGCCCGCAGCCCTGAGCCCTGGCACGCCTCACCCTGGTGGCACCCAGGGCTGCAGTGCTTCACAGCCAGATTAAATGCACATCCCAACACTGTTCTTATCCCTGCCTGCCCCAAATGTTTGTATCCCCACGTTTGTGTTCATACCTTGGTGCCATTTGAGGTGCCCTGTGATCCGTGCTCGCACGCGGGTCACTTGGTAAAATCAGCAGTGCAGAGGTCTGGGTCAAACAGAGCTGTGTGTGGCACCTTGTTGTCTGCTTGCTCTGTGACCCAGAGATCATCCTGAACAGGCCACAATTACAACTGAAATCAGGCAACATTGATTTTGATGTTTTCCAGAGGAGGAATTCACTGTTTCAGGAGTTTACAGCCAGTGTAGCAGGAGAGAGGAGAGGAAAAATAAGGTGGTTGTTAGAAACTGATGTTTCCAGGCTGCCCAGGGCAGGGGTAAGGTCCCTGTGACCCCTGGAGGGGTTTCCAAGCTGTGGGGCTGTGGTGCTGAGGGCCATGGGGCAGTGCTGCCCTGGCAGGGCTGGGGGTTGGTTGGACTTGATGAGCTTAAAGATCTTTTCCATGGCATTTCAACCTCTTTGTGGAGAACCAAGTGCTGTTTTCCCAAGTCCTGGCAGGAGGAGGACCTGGCAGAGCTGTGATTCCCAGTGTCACGAGGGCTGCTCACGTCCTCCTGATGGCTTAAGGGTTGTAATCTTTCTCTCTCTGTCATCATCCTCTCCTGGAGCTCTTTCCTCACCACACTGTGGAAACTTTTTTCTTTTTTAAGGCTGTGATTTTAAATCTGCAAGTCACTCACGGGCTAGAACCAGCATCTGATGCTTAGTCACCAAGTGGCACAGGTCCCAGGGGAATGTTCCAGCTCCCAGATCCCTGTGTTGTCCCTAAGAGATCTCCTCCAGCCTCCTGTAACTAAATATTTACCAAGTCAGAGAGAGAAAATTGCTTCCTCTCTCACTCTGCCTTGTCACCAGGCACAGGCTGTGCCTCTGCTCCCAGGGATGTGTAGTTATTTATCCAGAGCTGTGTGAAGTTATTTAAAGAGCTTACCTCATGGAGACTTACCCAACAGCTGGTGGCACACAGAGGGACAGACCCCCCTGCTTAAAGTCCACTTTAGGAGCCTGAAACAAGATCTTCCAAAGTAAATGTTCCCAACCACTGAGCTAACGTGAGAAAATAAGGGCTAAAGGTATAAAGTGGGGGAAAAAAAGGCTGGTTTTGTCTCTTGTGAGCACTGCTGTAGCCCAGGGTGTTCAGAGCTGGGTCATGGTGAACCTGCAGCCTGGTTGAGAGCTGCTGCTGCTTTGAGACTTCAGGGCTTTGCTTCACTCTGAGTGCCACAGAATCCCAGTTTGGGTGGGAAGGGACCTCTCAAGGGCACCCAGCCCACCCCCCTGCAGGGAACAGGGACAGCTGCATGACACCAGGATGGGTTTGTGTCCCTACCTGCAGGGTGAGAAAGGTGCTTTTGCAGCAATCAGCAGTGTGTGTGGTGGCCTTAGCTGTCTGCTGTCAGCTGCTGGAGTTTTCCTTCTGTGTCTTTATGTTCTTGAAGCTGGAGCTACTGGTGCAGCAAGGGACCAGTTACCTGTGTCCTGTAATTTCAGAGTAAAACCAAGAAAAGCAGAATGTCCCTTGAAGTGTTCATGACAGTATCTCAGTTTCTTAGGGAATCTAACCAGCAATTTGTAGATTTTTTTTAGGCTCTCATTCCAAAGAAAGAACCACTTATTCTTGCTCCTGGAGGCTTCTTGGCCCTTTTGCAGTGTGGCTAGAAACAGGACCCTTCAGTGGAAGGTATATTTGCTGGAGGGAGCACCCCCTGTCCCCTCCAACAGGCAAGGTTTAGCTCTGAATGTGTCCCCATTGCTGTTGGTCACACTGACTTTGTCAGGAGAGCCAGTTCACTAGATCTCACAGCTGGGTCATTGCCATGGCCATGACTTAGCATCCAGAGGAGATTTTGTCTGTGCCATGGAACAGGATTCCAGTGAGACTGGTCATATCTGTAACAGCTGAGGCCTCCAGCTGAAGGGGCTGAGTGAGTCACAGTGATTTGGTGACACGTTTTTCCTGGAGCTGTGTAAGAGGATGACTAAGAAACACAAACCCTGCTCTGAGTATGCAAGCAAAAAAGGGAAAAAACTCTTTGCTCATATCCTGACCAGCTGGGAGCCAGTCCAGGTCCACTGTTTGGATCCCCCTTTTTGCCAGGTGTTTTTCTCATGCTGGGAGATCTGCACCAAGACCACTAGTGGTGTGTGGCTCTGTTCCCACCTGTCACCCTGCAGCAGCCCCGGGCTGGAGAGCAGCAGGAACCCTGACAGCAACAAAACACTTCCAGACAAATCATTTCTAAACAAAAGGAGGAGAAATATTTCTCCTTTGGACCCAGCTCACAATGGGGATGTCTCAGATGAGTGAATTGAGAGGTGAAAATGGAGAGGTGAGTGGTTCCAGCTGCACAGCTTCTGCTGCCCGAGCCCTCACGTGCAGGGCTGGCTGCAAAAATAACTCAGCTCTCCCTCTGCCCCTTCATCCACCACCAGCAAGGGGCTCCTGGGATGTCAGATGCCAGTCTGCAGTGGCTGCCACCAGGAAAGGAAAAGATCTGGGGGTAACATCTGAATAAACAGGAGGAGATGCCCGGCGAGGGCTCGACCCAGATCGTTTTCACCCAGCTTTGTTCTCCTGTGCAAGGGGAGAGTTTTGCTAGTAAAGGGAGAGCAGCTCTGGGAGGTGCCTGAGCTCAGGATGAGGTGTTGTTTTAATATCTGGCTCAGTGGAGAAGCCTCATTTCAGGCCTGGAGGGGGGCAGCTTACAGAGCAAGCTGGGGTGCTGCTCTGCTGCCTCCAAAGTGTGAGCAAACCCATACCCCGTGGGCTGTTCCTCCTCTTGGCAAAACACTGTGGTGTAAATCACTTTTCTTTCTGATCACAGAGTGCTCTGCTCTAGAGCACCCACCTGGGAGCTCCTCACTTCTGAGCTCTGCTCCCACGGGGCTTCTCAGCTCCTTTCCCTGCTCTGGAGGGCAGCAAGCAGTGCCACTGTGGTCTCTTCCATCCAAAATGAGATGATGAGTCCATGATTTCCAGGAGATTTCCTACTTTTCCTTTCAAGTGGCAGCCAGGGCTCTGGGGTGATGTTGTTAGGCCTGGCCACTGAGGAGGGGAAGAAATGCAAACTCTTGATTTCCATGTGAAATATTCAGTAAACCCCTGAGTGGAGCCAATCAGCAGAAGTGACATGTGGCTCGGTCTGAACTTTCCTTTGTGGTTTCCTCTGCCTCAGGCTGATTGTGCTCCCCTGTTGGTGCCCTCCCTGGGAACCATTCCCTTGCCCGTTTGTTAGAGAATTGCTCCTGAGCTCACCTGCCCCACACTCCTTTGTTCTGGGTGTTTTTCCATCAGCTCACCACTCAGCAGATGACCAGCCAGTGCCTTTCTGAACATCCTGTTCCTCTTTCAGCCAGACTTCATCATCTTGTTCCACCCCTTGCTAACCTTTCTCCTCTAGCCATTATGAACAGGAGCAGTTTCACTGGGCCTTTTGGTGGCTCCTTTCAAGACCAGGAGCCTATCTCCACGCCTCAAGATATTGCAGCACAAAGTAATTTGGGATTCTGAAGTAGAAAAGAGGGAGATAATAGCTCTCCTCATCTGCTGGCTGTGCTGGTGCTGCTGCTCTGCAGTGCTCTCAGCAGCACACTCATTTCTGTCACTCCTGCTATCAGAGGACACGAATCATCCCAATTCCCTTCTCCACATTAGCAACTTCCATCCCTCTGCTCAGCTTGCCTTTTCCCCAGGCCACAGGCAAGGAATGTTGATCTTCCTATTAACACAAAGTCTCCTCTCCCCTTCAACCCCCTCCCCACAACTTCTGCTACTGCCAGTCTGCTGGCTCCTGTGCCTTCCCATCACTTTAGAGACCCCCCTGTGGCACTGCCACCGTTGCTGCCCATCTCACATGTGCCAGCCCCCTCTGGGCTTGCACCAGAGCATGTGTGGGTGGAGTATGTTCTGCCTGCATGGGCTGGGGATGGAGGGTGTATTCAGGATGCAGTAATCTCAGCTCAGAGCCTGTGTTGGGAGTTGCCAGCATGAGAAGTGCCATCACCCATCCCGTGCCCCCCGTTCAGCACCACTCTACCCAACAAACGTTTGCCATGTGGGTGAGGTGGCAGATCTCTCTGACAGAGAGCAGCTGAGGCTGGGAACTGTCTCACCTGGGCTCAGGCAGTCAGGCAGCAGCACGCAGACCATATGGTGCCCAGATGATGTGTGCCAGCATCTATTGAGCAGCCTGCAGATCTGCTGTTCCACAGGCTGGCCAAAAGGAACCACAAAAGGAACCCTCCAGACAACTGCTGCTCAGCAGGTGCCAAGGCCGAGTTGGGCACATGGAGGAGCTGCCTCATGGGGCCAGGATCAGCTGCCTGGTGGCAGCAGAAGCCTGGGCACGAGATCCAGCCCAGCCTGGAGTCAGCAAATGGGGTGCAACAGCCTCCTGCTGTCATTAGGCTGAGGGGTGAGGCAGCCCTGGAGTATTTTGGCTGCTATGTGTTTTCCTTGGAGTATTTGGTGGCGGCTCAGTGGCACAGGCTCCCCAGGGAGGTGGTTGAGGCCCCATCCCTGGAGCTATTGCAGGTGAGGTTGGCCAAGGCTCTGAGCAGCCTGGGCTAGTTGAGGGTGTCCCTGCTTCCTGCAGGGGGGCTGCACTAGATGCCCTTTGGAGGTCCCTTCTGGCCCTAAACATTCTATGATTCTATGACCCATTCAGCCCTAAACACTCTATGATTCTATGAGATGTAATTACTTTTTTTTTTTTAATAGAGAAGTAAAATACAAATTTAAAACAGTCTCCAAAAGCCCCCAGAGGCATTGATATGCCCCAGAATTATTTATAGTAAGGAAAAGGTCATTGAAAAGCTACAGGCACTGAGGTTCAAGAAAAAATATTTTAGCCTATTTTGAGACCACTTTCACAGTTGTAGTTGTGCTATAAAATGAGCAATGGACTTTCCCCTGCCCCGAGTGTTTTTTGAGTCTCAGAGAACTGCAAAAATATCCCCTCTCACCAGTCCTTCTGCTAAAAATACTTAGTTCTTAATATAGTCTTATAAGCTTGAAGGGAGTGGGGGGGAAAAGGCTTGTAACTGAAATCCTGGGAAGAAAGAATATCTTTTGGGTCACAGCTGAGCAGCCCTCGTGCTGACACTGTAACTGCAACCAGGGTATTGCCAGAGCTGCAGCCAGCAGCCAGCATCCCTTCACAGGCCCCTTACCAATACAGGTGTCTGGATGTTGGCTGAGATGCTGTCCTGTCATGAGCTCTAGTTTTTCTGGGGTAGAAAAGAAATCATTAATCCTTTTGAGAGCTAATTTGCATCCAGGCCAAGCACTGGGAAGAGTCTGATCTGCTGCTAGCACAGCTGGAGTTACCTGTCACAGCAGAAGCAGGGGAAAGATGGAGAAAAGAGAATTGCAGGTTTCTTCCAGATCCAAGCAGGCACAGAAATACTGTAAGAGTGGTTCATGATTTTGCCACAGCCTCTCCAGAAATAGCCTGCCCATTGTTCCAGGAGGTAAAAAGAGCTGTTGCATGTCCTAAGGGCTGTCACTTCGTGCTCTGCAGCCAAAGTGCATATTAAATAGGACATAAATCTCTGGTATGAGATAAGAATAACTTTGCTCTGCAGAGCAGAGAAGATCGGGGCAAGAGCTTTGTTGGATCTGGTTTTGAATATCTTCAGAGTAATTGTAAATCTTGCAGAGTGGAGTATATTGAATTAAAACAACCACAAATTCAAGTTCACCTTGTAAAGAAAGCAAGCACAGGTAAGGAAATGGAGAAAACTTCAGCATTTCTCAATATTTACTCCTAGGAAGAACCAGAATACATTGTCTTAAAATACAAGACATAAAATTCAAATTAGAGAGTGGGAAAACATTTGGGGAAAGAAGCAATTGAAGAAAACTCATTAAACAGCTCCTCTATCAAAAAGGTGGTAGAAGCTTTAAACTTTTCAACAGCTCATTTGTGTTTTAAGAGTAAATAGACAAGTTATCAGTTCAGAAAAGATTTGAGATACACAATATTCCTCAGTGCATGGTAATAGAGGAGTGAACAGATTCTCAACTCTGTACTTCTACATGTACATTCAGGACAAGGAATCACCAACTCAACCCCCTTTTTAATGGGACTTGTAACAAAGATGTCACAGAATTTAACCACCAGTGTCTCCAGCCTGCAGGGTGCTGGCTGCCCTCGTCTACTTCTGTGGTTAGAATGGGCCTTCAAACCTCTGCAGTGTTGGCTTCTCTGAGCAAAACACCCCAGTTCTTATGGAGAAGCCAATGAGGCAGGATAGGATTGCTTTTGAAACGTGTGAAACTGAACAGTCAAAGGAAAAAAACTAAACTTGTGTGGCAGAAATACCAGCATGGGCCCATAAATAAAGATTTGTGACAGAAGATGCTGGGAAGGAGGGACTGTGAGCAGAACCCAAAGAATAAGATGTTTTCCAAGTTCACTTTTTAAGCTGGCTAGGAAGCTGAAAGATGATTGAAACAATCTGACAGGCTTTCAAGACATACATTCTTTTCAGAGCATGCATTGGCTTTCCAATGCCAATAAAATTGTGTAATCTGCTCAAATCCTTCCTGCATTTTTTCCCTTGGTTTTTTCTCAGCTTGTAACTGCCACAGTTTCCCTGCAGGATCTTGGCCCATCACTTCCTTCAGCCTTTTATTTGTCTCTGGGAAATGCCTACACCTAGTTATTAGTGTTTAATTGGACTGTCCCCAAACAATAGTCATGCTTTTAATCCTCACAGAGGTGATGAATTCAGAGCTGTAGCGTCCTTGCAAGGAGCTGAGCAACAGCAGCCAAGGAGCCATGAACAGCCTGGGCACTGGCCACGGAAACAGGTATTGCTGACAGCAACAAGAAGGCATGAACTCCTCAGACAGCTACCACCAGGACCTGGCTCTCCAGCAGCAAGTGATTCATCCTTCATGAGCCATTCCCACTCACCTCTAAACCTTCAAACAGACTGGGCACAAACTGCTAGCATTTAAATTCTACATGGTTTTTTCATCCCTTATATCTTATGGGCCAAGTTGTCAGAAGCTGCTTGGCATTGACAGCTCCTGTGGTGTCACTATTCCAGACATCATAGAATCACAGAATGTCAGGGGTTGGAAGGGGCCTAGATCATCTAATCCAACCCCCCTGCCAGAGCAGGGGCACCTAGACCAAGTCACCACATCCTGCTCCATGAAGATGCTGCATCATCTCTAGTTCATTTCCTCCATGGTTAAAAGGCTGCAGACTTGAGCCCTCAAAATCATGGGATTGGACAAGAAGATGCCAACTAGCCTGGGATGTTAACCACAGTTAACATCTGTCATTTTCTGCTCCACCTCAGACATCAAGGGAATGCTGTATCCTGCACACTGAGTTTAGTGATCCCAGTGGCTAAAGCAGCTTTCACTGGGCTACAACCCTTCTCATCAGCACAAAGCTGGTGCACAGGGCAGTGGGACCACTTCAGTGTCATCTGTGCTCCTACATATCTGCACCTTCAGAGGGGCAACCAGGAGAGAAAGCACCAAGGCTTGGCACAGCTGTTTATCCTGAGAGGGGAGAGGAAACTCTTCATCTTTCATTTTCATGTTGGTGCCAGCCCAGCAGTGCACTCCTGCCACGTCCAGGTTTGACAACAGCACCCAGCAATGCTAACACCACTTTACACCTGAGCTGATAGTTCAAACGCCAGCCCCTGCCTGGAGCGACCGAGTTCTGAGGGCTCACTCTCACTCTAGGGCAGCAGCACTAGTTCAGATGAGAGCTTAATTAAATTACTGCAGTGTGCACACTGCTCAAGCAGTTCCTAAACTGATTTAATTGAATCAATCAAGGCAAAGTCTTTATTCAAACTCTTGCTCAAGCACTTAATCTGTGATCAAAGAGATTGCTCCCCCCTGCGAGCAGGGAGTGTACCCAGAGAGCAGCATGGCATTCACTGTGTGTGTTTGTTGCTCTCCTGTCCTATGGACAATCTAAACATGCAGAAAATGCAGCAGGGAAGTGGCCCATCCAAATCCAAGGCAGCAATGTCCACAGCTAATACCTGTGAGTGTTGAAACCCCAGGAAGAGGCTATGTGAGGAAAGTCCCTAAAGATTGGACTGGACAGGACTGATAAGCCTGTGGCCTGCTACTGGAGTAGAAAATAAGGGATAAGAATTTAATTGGCATGCTCTGTATTTGTATCCATAAATAAGGCAGCCAGTTAAACCCCAAAGCAGACAGTCTGAGCTGCTTCTAGAAAAAATATACGTGTATAACAGCAGATATACATATAGAAATAACATTTCATATGTATATAATACTGGACTAACCTGTAGAGCAGTTTGCCACTAAGGTTATGGAAATTAAGAGCTTAGGCATATGCAAAGAAGACAACTATTTTGATAATGAGAACTGCCACAATTACCTCAAGCAGCTTGATAAATTATACAGTCATAATGAGCAGTTAACTTCAGTGCTTCCTTCCAGGTAAAGGGAAAAGTGTCATGGTTTTCTTGTGTACTCTTCAGCATCTGGTGCAGGTCATTTGCAAAGTCTAGATGAATCAGTGGCAGTTACCAAATTACACTTCATACAACAATATATTCTAATATGGCTGTATGATTATTATACTGGACCTAAACAGCTCATCTATCTGAGGAACATGTCAGTGTGTGCTCAGATCTCTCATCAGGAGTAGGACATAAATGTTTTTCCTCAAAAGTTGTCCATTTATTTAAAACAAAACATGCCTGGGGGATTTGTCTTCTATGAAAAGAAAGTGTCATTGTTTTCTTAGCTTTCTCACAGTAGACACAGCTGAAGAAATGAGAAAAACCAGTCACAGTTGTACTTCCTTTAGCTTGGATCCATTGATTGAGTGTCACATCCAAATGCCTTTTCAAGCCCATGGTCTTTTATGAAGCCAGACAGTTTTCAGTTAACTCTCGAGTTACCTGGAACTAAGTGATGTAAATGTCTGCTCCCCTTGGTGCACACTGTGCTTTCCTACCCAAAATGCTGTAGGGGACTGAAGAAGACACAGCCTAGATGCTCTTAGCATGGGCTTGCTACCCAGGGCACCTCTGTTACCATCAGGATGTACTTCTTCTAAGCAAGAGTGTGGCAGAAGCCCCAGCTTCACAGTAGGATTTGATGATGCAGGCATTTAATCCTGCAGAACCCATTCAGGAAAGCTGAAGCAGTGAAGTGCAATGAGTTGTACATTTTAGAGCTTGATAAATAGATTTGCAAGTTCCCTCTTCTTCCAGAGATGAGGAAACACACAGCACTGAAAAAGGATTGAACTGCTGCATCCTAGGAAGTGAGTCACGAGGGGCTAACTTGCCATTTGTGCAACCATCCAAGCTCAGCTTTTGGAGAAAGGGGAGAAAATAAACCATCAACTTAAACATTTCCATATCCACAGTGAACACATGGACACCTTTAGGACAGAAGTCAGCACTCATACTAAAAAACCTGCACAGCAGGAGACAGCTGAGGACAGTTAACTGGAGCACAAGTTTTCTTTTTCTCTGCATTTATCTGAGGTTCAAAGCTACAGTCTGTTATCAAATGAAATCATTACTTATCTGATATGAGCTGCACTGCATAACCTGGAAACAAACCAACACATAAATATGGGGCTGCAACTCAAACACTAACCCTGGTAACAACAACAGAAGACCAAAAGGGGTGCACTCTTGTCTCCAAAAGCATGGAGAGAAGCATTGTCCTGTAGGGTTTAGGGTAGGCTTTTCCCACAGCACCAAACTGGTGCTGGTATTCAGCATCACAGGCACAGAGGACTGAGTGCATCCCTCAGCACCAGCTTAAACCCTTCCTGGGCTGCAGCTTACCCTCGTGTCTGGTCAGCTCTGATCAGGTACTGAAATGTTCTGATACACTAATGCTGAGCCTGAGCATTCAGAAAGGTGAGAAACCCCAGTGATGGCCAAGAAACAAATGCAGTGTCTGGGTCCTCCACACCCCAAGGACCAAAACATACTGTATCCCTCCATCCATCCATCCATCCCTCCCTCCCTCCCAACAAGGCAGGTGGCCCATGGCCATCCCACCCTTCCTGTGTCCCTGGGACAAGAGAGGAAAACTCAGCATCTAACAGTTAGCAAGAAATAATCTGTATCTGAGCATCTTGCAGCTAAATCCCATGAGAAGGTAAAAGTCCTGCTGCTGAGGGTACCAGCCTGAAACAGCCCCACAAAGCCCTGTTGTGCTGGGAGCATGAATCATGTGCTGAGCCACACTCCACAGTTCTCGCCCCAGTCTGCTCTGTCTGGGGAAAAATGCATGTGCAGCACCATTAAAAGCAGGATACACGCTTGCCTGTCACTGATGAAGCAGATAAAGAAGAGCCTGATGTGCTTTGAAGTACAGAAGACACAGCATATCTAAGAGTGCAAAATAAATTGCCCAATCTATTGCAGATAAGAAACAGTATGTCACTTCATTGAAGACACTAATGCACAAAGGAACGGGCTTAAGGTGGCAGATGCAACTCAACATCATCATTTCTCAGGCTTTCCCCCCTCGGTGGCAGATAGAATGATTGCTGCAGGACCCAGTGGGTACTTCACTCTTGACTATCAGAGTTCCCAGAGGAAATACCTGTCAGGAATCTTTTTTTTTTTTAACTTTTTTTTTTTTCCTTTCAAGAGGTCAAGCCATCCTTACCCTGAAACTCAGTGACCTTTGTTCTCTCATTTAGCTCAATGGCTTGTCTGTCTGCTTTTAATTGATAGCAAGTTAAAAGAAGGTTTCAAGTCTGCATAAGGCAGGCAAATGTGCAGTATTATTTTAAGACAGAAACGACTACTTGACCTCCTGTGAACCATTCCTACTTTGAACAATGCAGACAGATGTCTCTGGTGTCTCTCTCAGCTAATATCAGCACACAAGCCAGCTTCTGTTACACGGGGTTTTGTTTCCAGGATTGCTCTCCTACTAACAAGCAGAGCTCCCTTTGCCCAGCCAAGCTTACAGTGATTCAACCAGGCAGCACATCTCAGACTTCTCTCCTCCTGCTGCCTGCCCGGGCAGAGAATCCAACCATGCTCACAGATACCATTCCACCCATTTGCTTGGTACCCTCATACACCAGCCCGTGTTAGGCAACTGCAGAAAAATGCACAAGCAATAAAACAGAAGTACAAAGAGCAGCTTAATACTCCAAGAAGCAATTTAAGCAGCTGTCTTGGTTTATCCTTCCCACAGCACATTGTTTTCTTCACTCCCCAGCAAGCATCTCTTACAAAGGGAAAAGCAAACCTTTGTTAGTGCTGGATGAAGTTGGCAAAGATTTTCATCATTGGTTTCCTGTTTTAAATAAGTCTTTAGATGCCTTTCATGCTACTGTGAGGTTTGTGTTTATATAAATTCATGCTTTTAATTTGCAGAACTTAATTTGGTGTAGACACTACATATATGGAGACTAACTCTTTGCAGACTTAAGGATTCTTAATATCTTCAAAACCAATTTTTTCCTACAGCTTCAATGGCAAAGAAAAAAATCAGAAACACTGAGGCTGGACAAATTCAATGCACTTGCTCTGCTCATTCCCCAAATGTAGGAAATACAGGATGCTCATGCTTTCACTAATAGGACATTAGCTCTAAGGCTTTCCAACAGGAGTTCCTTTAGCAAATAAAAGGCATTCAGAAATGCTACGTGTGCATGCACAAACTCTACCCTTTCCAGATTAAATCAGTGTCCAAGGCAGAGTCCAGGGGCTGTTCACTTGTCCTGCATCCTCTGTTCAGTTATCCCTCTGCTGCAGCTTCCATCGTGCAGCACCTGCCCTTGTTTGGTGACCCTTTGGAAGCAGCAGTGGCATTTCTGGTGTTGGGGAGCACATATCTCCTGGAGTAAGTGAACCTATGGAGACAGCAGCCCTGCATCTGAGAGCAGAGACCAGTGTGGGGTTATCACAACCAGTAATTCCACAGCTTCATCTCAGGTCTTCCAAGAATCCAGCCCAAGTTCCCGGCACTAAATAGGTGGCTAAAAGCAGGGGGAAAGGGTGTTCTTGCTGCACTGTCTGCAGGATGGTACAGCTGCTGTCTGGGGACTGCAGGGGAAGATGGGGAGGAGGAGTCCCCATGCACCTGAGGCTGGCAGAGGAGGCACTTCCCAGCCAGAGCACTCTGCCCTGTGAGCCTGAGGCCTGGATCCAACTCTACTGCTTTTTGACACGAGCAACCCAGCTGAGCTCCTCCTGGGAGAACAGTGGTAAGACAGGCAGAGATGAACCCCAAGAACCTTCTCTGCAGCAGGTCTCTGATGGCACACGCTTACTGTAGCCCCCAAAACACCAGTAGTGTGGCCTTTACAGGCATTCCTCACCCATCTCTGATGAGCTCATTAAGTCAACACAGTGCCCTTGACCAGGAAGAGGTTGTAGAACACAGGTCGAGTCCAAGTGAAGTTATTTTTATAAATATTAAGTGTTTACATAGCCTACAAAGCTCTCTAAATAGGTACTTCCCACAAGAATCTGTTTCAAAAGCTTTTAAAAAATGCAAATTTTTTTATTCCCAAAGAGATTAACCAAACTGTTCTCTGCTCTCTTAAGTCCTCTCCAGAACTGGTTTCTTTCCACACCACATTTTCATATTAACACATTTATTTTAAGTGCTGTGTTCCACTGTGTTCTCTTGAACCTCATCTAGCTCTGACTGAGCAAGGGTATCAGTATCCCTTGTGGGATAGCATCATGGAACATTTTATGTGCTATGACAAGCAATCTCTTCTGTAATATTTTGGTCCAACATTTCCTGGGCTATTTTATCTCAGCTTATTTTAAATGTTGTGTCCTGTAAAAGGCAACTGCATTAGAGGGAAAGCAATAAATGCTTCATTCAGCATGCCTGGCCAAAATAGCTCACTGAGTCTTGGAATGAAAAGACCCTTGTCCATAACAACAGACAATTACAAGCACAGACAGGATGGTTCTGCCTAGAAGGCAAAAATGCCTTGCAGCATTAAGGAGGGGGAAGAAATCTCTCCATGGATACAGCAATCAGTTTGATAATAATTAGGAGAATTATAATGGGGAGTGGGCAAAGACGGGGGTCAGAAGAGCATAAAGCTGAGGCAGCAGAGTGAAGATCCCATCTCCCTGAGGAAACCACTTCCTCTTGTTCCCATCTTCCTTAGGAGAATACTTAGGATAACTCATCAGAAGCATTCCCAGGAGAAAAGCCCAACAATCACCACTCCTTCTGCCATTATTCTTCATGAGCAGTACCTTCTTGAATGTTTGAGTGGAGGTGCACCTTAGAAGCTGAAGCCACAGGCCTTGGACAGTGACTTGCTGCAGCATCAGGTCCACAGCAGTGCCAAGAGTGATCCTGCAAAGGCCTGATCTGTTACCGTGGGTCAGTCAAGCATGGTGCCTTTTATTTGCCTCCTGAGGAGTTAATGACTCTTCAGGCTAATTAAAATAATCCCACAAGGGTCAAATCAGCATGAACACCATCTAGCAGAACTGCAGCAGCACTATAGACCAAAAAGCTTGACAGAGGATCATGATGTTCACTTGCTTCTCTGAAAGCAAGTCAGAATTTGGTCTCAAGCCCACTCTGCAGCACTCAGGAGATGCAAGCCCCAAGTGCAGGGGACTCGGGGAGGAGCCCCAGGTGCTCTTGCTGCTTCAGCAGACAGCCTGCAGGGACACGAGGCTAAGCCTGCAATCTGGCACCTTATGCCAGAAAGAAAACCAACCCAAACAATCAAAAAACCCCTTCACACTATTTGATGCATCAGTTTACTTCACCCCTGTGAAATCTGTGACTGTGGAGAGTCATCCATCACGTGTTTTTGGTAGGAGATCATCTCCCATCTCTTGCCAGAGGAACAGAATCTCCAGGAGAATTCTCTCTGCTCCTTGAGAGCAGTCGGCTGTGATTGGCTCCAAGGCAGAGTGCTTTCTGAAGAGGCTGCTGCCTGCTTTCCAGATGGGCTTTGCATTATCTCCCCATACTGTCAGGGTACACTTGAACAGCACTGCCAGCAGCAGGAAGCTGCTGCTGTGCTTTGCTCAGTGTTAAGGTGAGCTGCCAGATTTTATAACAGAGGTTTTAGTGTTTTCTGTGCCAGATATTTCTTAAAGAAAACATACTCTCTTTTCTCTTGTCTGTGACACCACTCACCCTACTGGCATAGAAATGATGTTCTAGTCACATTGTAGAGAGAATTATTCCCCCCCACATTGTTTTTTTTTTTTACCATGGAAAGGGTACCAAGTAAAACAAACAAATAGCTGGCTAAATTTCTTCCCGTTGAACACAGTTAATAAAAAATGTGTCTGTTGATTCTGCTATCAACTTTCAGATAGATAATTACCTGCAGCAATGCCAGAAGCACTCACTGACCTTGTTTTCAAATGAAAGGTTGTCATGGCACATGCCAACATTGTCTTACACCACTGTCTAGACACAGCCAGAATTACTCTCAGCCTTTCCTGACACTGTTATGGGAACAAATAAATCTGTAATACAGCTTTTCAACCCACCCAACGCAGTGCAGAGGCATTTCTTCAACCTGAACTAGAAATGATGCCAACAGAAGCATATTACCATCTTGGCTACTATTGCAGAGGACAATTATTTTTGTCTTCACATGTCAAAATGAAAAATGTGCAGCCCATTTATTTTTGTATCGTAAAGGAGAAATCTGTTCAAAACTGAAAAATGCAAAAAGCCACAGAGAGGTTCTCAGGGAAGGAGCATCCCCTCCCCCAAAGCCAAACCCAGTAGTTTACTCACTTAAGTAAATATAGAGCAACTCACACACATCTGCTCAGTCTGAAATGCAAGATCTAAAGCATATGACCTTTTTCCTTGTTCCTTTAATTCTCACCATGTGTAATGTCAAATCTCAGAACCACAGGGCACAGAGGATGAAAGAGAGCACCAAGCTCTGATTTCCCAGCTCAGCCTGAGCTTAAACCTTCAGAACCAAGTCATCCATTTGCAAACTGAGACTGGAGATGAGCAGTACAGGAGCTGCCAAAGGCAATACCTTTTTAAGGGATAGTTGCCTCTGGCTTTCCCATCCTGGATTGAAATACCATCCCTGATCTAGGCTACTTCCAGTATCCAGGTAACTGAGCTGAGCTGCTGAACATGGCCATTCCTCACCCAGGCACCTCCACAGGAGAAGCTGCAGCTGCTTTACCCACCTCCAGAGCAGGAATTGTGCATGTGCCTGCCACACACAAGACTCTTTTCTTTGGTAGGACCAGGTTTTTCCTCCCAGGGATCCACAAAACTAACTTGGTAGGCAAGCCACATTTTAAATTACACTGGAAATGCTGTGGAAAAAAACCCCAAACAACTTCATATTTGACTTTTATTTTAAATAACCCATTTTTCTTATAACCCAATAACATAAACAGCACACTGGTGATGCATAACACAATCCACAGCTCTTTTCTCCTCTGCTTTTCTGTCCTTTTTTGCTTCACTTTAGAGCACTCTTCCCCTGTAGCAGAGCCTCTTCTCAATCAAGCCATCTCCCGCCCAATTGTAAAGAAAACTTGATCAGGGCATAACAGAAATCAGGCTGCCACTACTTTCTGGTTCAATGTGTGTTTTATGATCTGCTTTTCCCTGTGCCTATTTTGCAGTATTGTTGGGTTTTTCCAGGCAAAAGCTCTCCGGTTCTTTGTAAAGCATTTAGCACAGGCCCCATTTCTTAGTTGGTGTAGCTGCACTTTTGTTATAAAATAGGTAATTAAGGGGAAAAGGAAAGAAAAAAAGCCCAGTCTCTTCATGCTGGAGATGAGCAGAACAATTATGCACTGGAAAACAGTTTGCCTGTTAGTGGCTGGTCTTTGTGTCATATTTGTTCCCATCCATTTGACAAAGCAACTGTGCTGAAAACGATGATACAGTTCTACAGCACAGGCTTCAGCACAGTTCACTGCACCTAGAGACAGACTGTGAGCATCTCTCAGTCCCCTATAAAATGCAAAAATAGGAAGATTATGTTCTTAAATATGACATGCAGGATTATCAGAGTGCTACCACCCATGTTACTTACTTCTAGCCAGAAAAATTACATTATCTCCCCCAAAAGTTGAGTTGCTGCAAGAGTACACTTTATTATTTTGATAGATTTGTTAATATTTTATATGTAAAATATATAGCTTATTTGGACCAAAATTTTGATTATGCTTCAATTAGTGTTGAATTGCCTTTGGGGTTTTTTCCTTTCCTTTGGTACTGGTTTGACTAGTGTATATATATAAACACACGTGTGTTTATATATATATAACCCAGAGAAAAGCTACATTTCTTACATAACAAGTGACCACAAAAGCTGAAACACACAAATGCGGCAAGCTCCCCTACATGATGTGCTCAGGCTGAGTGTGCAAGCAGCATACACTGTACCCAGGCTGAGACAAAGGGATGAACTCAACTGGTCTCTGCTGCCAAGTCACTGGGTGACACTGGGAAAAAAACCTGCTTTTCTTGCACAGACACTGCCTTTCCCACACCCCACTGACTGATACCACTCCATACCCAGCTGGAGGAGGACAGGATCCAGCCCTAAATTAGCTGTCTTGTGTATCAAGTGTCACTCTGAGTCACCAGCTCCTCGGAACAGCTCTTTTGAAACCGTGGAGTTTCCCTGAAGCTGTGATGGGATCTGTGTCATTCAGCAGCTCGTTTTACTTCCTCAGCATTTTTCTCCCTTCCCCACCTCCCTGCCGTCGGGATCCGATGGTCTCCAACAGGGCCCCAAAGGGTTAAGCACTGGGGCTGATCTCACCCTCAGACAAGCAGCACTAAGCCAACAGCTCCTGGAACTGCTGTTAGGATAGAAGGGGTGAGCAGCCCACCCGAGCTCATTCACAACAGAGAAGTGACAGCATTCTGCCAGCAACAGGAGTTGGGCACTTGGAGAAGAAATCCTGCAAGTTGAAATCAAGTGAATTGCCTCACATCAGCCAAACCATCATAGGCACCAGCAGAAAGCCAGGGGAGCTGTCCCTCACCATGGAATGAGTCCAGCAGTGTGGACAGCACACACCTCCAGAACCCCAGTGCATCGGAAGGAGCTCGCCAAGGCACACGGTTTGTTTTCCACCACTGCCCTCCCACCTCATGGAGCAGTGCATCTGCCCTGCAGACCTGCCCAGTGGCTCCTGCTGAAGTACACAGGCCAGCAGCTCAGCCCTCGCCCTGGTCTCCATTTCAGAGGAGTCCTGCCTGCTTTGCACCAGTCTGAACGAGCAGAGAATCAGACATTCCATCTTCAGTGCTTTTGTTTCAAAGATAAATGACTGTGTTTTGCTGCTTTCCCCACGGCTTGTTCCAGAGATCTGCTGCCAGCTCGGGCTGGCACCGTGTCAAGGCTCGACACACAGCAAAAACCAGTCAAAAATAGCAACGCTCCATCTGATGGGCTGAGGGGGAGGCTTTTGTTCCCTCGCAGCAGCTGGGAAGGCAGCAGACACAGAGGCTTCGGGGTACCTGTTGCTGCTGGAGTGCTCCGTGGAAGTTTACTCCGGAAGATTGGGATGGGAAGCAGAGGACTGGAAAAGCCTCAGCACTGAAAGGAAAGCAAGGAGGAGCAGAGAGAAACAGCTAATTGCTATAGAATGCGTGCACATGTAAGTGTGCAGCCAAGCAGGACACATCAATGTGTCACACTGGGACAGAAGATAAACTGCAGGTCAGCTGCAGCAGCGCTGCAAAGACAAACTGATGACATGCAATTAAAGTCTCGTTTGTAAGGAATGGTTCAGCTCCAGTGTTTGATCCCCTGGAAGGATTCACATTTGTTTCATAACTTTTCACAGGGGGAAAAAAAAATAATAATTTGCTTCCTGTCTTAGCTTAAAGACACTGAAAAAAAATAGAGCCCGATTCATTTTCTTTGAGGCTTTTTTTAGGATCTGCCAGAAGGAAACATCTCCATAAACACTTAGCACATTTCACCTCTACCAATAATCAAGTTCTCATTAGTGAAAATAAAATAGTTCAAATGAAACTGACACCATTTCCATGGCACAATTTGATTTTCCATCAGCTCCAGAGAGGAAAACCAGATTCACATTTCAAAGCAGTTGCCACACACGCTCGTTTTGAGTTGGAGTAGCTGCTTTATCAGAGGTAACTCCTGGAACTACAGCGTGGGAGGCAAGTGTTCAGTCAGCAGCACATCAGCTGCTCATGTCACGTTGTAATGAGCGTAACTCATTAAAAAACTATTTAGGCCACAGGCTTCAGCTTCAGTCTAGCACCTGCTTCCACACAAAATCATTCCATGAACTCCCTGTGCAGTTTTGAGTGGAAGCTTCCCCCTGCAGAGAAAGCCTGTGTGTGAAGTTAGCTGTTTATTTTGGGTTTTTTCCCTGTGATCACCCAGAGCCACTGACTAATCAAAAGGAGAGTCTCCTACTTGTCTACTCCTCTCAGAGCTGAGGAGCAAACACAGTGACAGGAGTGAGGCTTTTTTTGTCTCACATTGTCAAGCAATGAGGCTGCAGCACTGTTACTCACAGCATGCACAGTTTTTCCCCCCTGCCACTTCACCTGCGAGAGATGCTAATTAATTCAGAATGATGATTTTTTTTTTTCCTCCTTGGGACCTGTGTGAGAAAACCTCACTGAACTGTCAGCTTCCCCGTTTCAGCAGTGACACTCAGAAAAGCAAGAGAATCTTCTGCTTGTCAGCTGCAGGGGTTTGCTTGGGGAAGACTCACAGGAAACTGCTCAACACTTGGATTCCAAATAGGGGTGTTTCCCCCCACCCCCCTTTTTTTTTCCTAAGCAGTCTTTTAGGCCTAAGACTGCATTTCAAAATCTTCTAAGTGTCCAACTAAAAACAGTCTTTTGGAAACACCAAAGCAGAGTGCAGAACTCCTCCTGTGAATAAGAAAATGAACATGATAGAGTCTTAGGCTTGTTTCAGCAGATGCATTCTTGGGCCACCCCAGCTGCCCATCAGCTTGGAAATGGCATCAAAAATCCCTTTTTTTTTTTTCCAGGGACAGCTGGAAGCAACTGTGGGAGAGAGAGGAGCACTGTCACAAAGCACTGACTCAGCTCTGAGCCCAGCCTCAGCCAAGAAATTTAGGATGCTCAAGTGTTCCTAAGGGGTGGACATTTCCTGCACCCATGGCAGCAGAGCAGAAATGTCAGACACAGATGGTTAAATTCACTGCACTCCAGTGACTTCTTGGGTAAGGGTTATGTAAATACTTCAGGAGCTGCCTCTTCATTAAAACAACCAAGAAATCCTTCACCCTACATCCAAAACCTTGCTGCTGCTGACTACCTTATCTAGTTATCTCTGCTCTAAAGCACAGAGCTCACTCTACACCCTCACTGCTGCCTACTCTGAGTGACTCTTAGAAAAAAAAAGTTATTTTTCAGGTCTGGCTGTTGCCAAAGCCACAACCCCTGGATGTAAGGAGTAAGGTGCAGCTCTCCTGGCTGGACTGCAAGCTGGAGGAGTGCTCCAAGGGCATGTGGCAGTCTGCAGGACAGGATTCAGCCTTATGCCATGAGCCTAGTCCTCCTGTTCTCCCTGGGGTGCCCACACACATGCTCCAAGTAGGCAGACCACGTATCCAAGGAATTGTTCAGTCAGGGAGTCCCAACTCCCACCCAAATCAGTGGGTTGTTTTTTTTTTTAAGCAGGAATATTTCTTGGCTTACTGCATTTTGTGCTTCTAGGATTCACTTTTTCAGCTTCTCTTCAGCACCCTGAAAGAGGCCTGTCTAAAATTCACCAGAAAACTCTCAAGTTAAAAGGCAGCCAGAGCTGCTGTTTCCAATGAGGAACATCTCAGAGGAGACTGGCTGTTTACAGTGATAGAGTCAGTAACACTGACCTGCCACACCTCTCAGGAGCTTCACATTCTTGAACTGACATAAAGGGTATTTTTCCCCTCTGTAAAGCACAAAATCCTCCAGAAAATTAAACTGAAAACTGCACGAGATGATCTACTGCCAGAGAGAGGAGGCAGCATCAGTCACTGTAGGTACCATAGCTGACTGCCTTCCCATTAAAGGGCCACTGCCTGGGAGGCAGGTTCCTTTCATCTTAGACACACAGACCATCTGTTTAGCTTCCCTCCTGTATTACCTTGGGTGTGTGCAGACCACCAGCAAGATTATTACAAGCCTTACAGGTAGAAAGTTCCCAGAGTGTTATGAAATGGCAAAACAGAAGCAGAGGAAATCACCACTTTGTTCTGGGACCTCAAGCAGTAGGTGTTGCTGTAGAAATGGATTTTATTGGATTTCAGAGCTCTTGAGCAGATCTTTCCTGCCCTGTGTGCTGCAAAGGGAGGAAAAACATTCCCCTCAGCCCCAGGTCTCAGTTGTGCTGCTTTCTTATGCTGATCCAGATACAGTGCTGCTTGTGTCACACACCTCTCACATTCACCCTGATCTGCACAAGGGCCACCCTGCCATGCATTCGGTGTCAGGCTGAACAAGGGTTTCTACTGCTGGGAAGCACAAAGGAAAGTTCCAGTGTTATATTCCCTAAGCTTGATAAACACAGCTAGGGCAAAGTCCTCAAAGCCTAGCACTGGGGGATTTCTGATGGAAGCAACATGCTCCCTTCTCCAACCCAGGGGTACTCCAGTGACAAGGGAACTGGCATGGGGTTCCACTTCAGGCACAATGTCTTCCTCCTCAGACAAACTGCTGAGAGAGTGAAACGTGCTTTCAGAGACACTGGCTAGGAAAAACTTGAAGGATTCAGTGAAATCTTGAACCCATTACTCAGCAACCACAAAAAAAATACTAGTCTCTAATCCAGCTGCTGGTAAATGCTGCAAAGCAGCATCATCTCATTTAGTTTTGGGCAGTTTAGGAGAACTGCACTAGCACCACAGCCCAGCAAGAAGGGCTACCAGCTGCACACTAAGCACTCTAGAGAGGGAAGAGCAGGCTGACCTGGCACACTGCATAACAAATCCACCTCTCAAGACCTCACAGCAGCATTTCCAATGATCTGTCAGGGCATGAGCCCTGTAGCCCAAGATTTATATTTTCCTAGCCACAAAAAAAAAATTAAAAAATAAATTGCCACCAGGTTAGTTGGGATATTAATAGCTGAGAGAGACACGAGTCCCCACACAACTGTCTGGCTGCTTTTTGCACCTCAGCAGAATCCTGACAGCACCAAGTGTGCAGGCATGTGAGGGTCAGTCCACACAGCACTGCCTGGAAAGCAGCAGCTGCTCTGAGTCATCCCCAGAGCAACAGAGGGCACAGATCAGTGAGGACAGGGCAGCATTCCCTTGCCAGACCAGGGCCTGGCTGCCTCATGTTCTGAGCGAGCAAAAGAAGCAGCATACAGGAAAATATGATTTCAATAGAAGTGCAAAACCTGCTAGAAAATCCCAGTTAATAATCCACAGTCCAGATGGAAATGTATTCAAGTTTCCAGATGAGTATTTTCCTACCCCAGTACTATTAAGTGTTTCCACAGAAAATCTGGATTATACTTTTAATAATAAAACAACAGAAAACCCACAAAAAACCACCAGAAATCATTCCTCAAACCCGACAATGACAAAGGACCTAGTGCACCTTCCTAACAGCAGGACAAGAGGCACCCAGTCACTCCACCATTCTGCAGAGGGCTCAAGGGGTAGGCACTACACAGAGCTCTTAAACAAGAGCAGAGGATGCAAGAGATGCCAAGTAACCCTTCCCTTCTCTCCATATCCACAGGAGTGTGTCCAAGTAGCACACTGTGCTTCAAAACAAGGTGTGGACAAACAGGATCAGCTCCAGAGGATGTCAGTGAGAACCACTAGAGATCTGGAAACCACATGGCCTGTGAGTACATCTGAAGTGGGAAGAGTGGTTTGCCCAGGAAAGAGGAGACAGTACCTAGCCATTATTCACTAAAACAGCAAAGAGGACAGGGACAGTCTCTGCTTTTAATCAAGGCAGACAAAGGGGGACTGAAATCATACCAGCTGAAATTTAGGTGAAACATCACAGACAGATTCTGTAGCTGCAAGGCTCAGTATTGAATGAGTTGCCTGAGGAGATGGTGATGTTTCCAGCACAGGGAGCTTTTCATAACAGGTTCAGCAAACAGGGGCAGTTAGTCCTGCTCTGGGGTAGAAGAAACAGGGTGAGAGTGTTATCCTGTAGTCTAGAAAAACACTGCAATGGTCAGCAACCTCAATTCCCCCTTTCTCCTGCAGTGAGGGTGCCAGTATGTCCCTTGACCAGCCCCATACTGCCCCTTGACCTGGCTAGTCCCAGCTCTCCCCCTTTACCCCAGCTCATGAACAGCAAATTAGTTTTAGGTTATTTCACTCTGCAGTCACTTGTCCCTGTGCTCCCTCACTCATTCTCTGCAGCTTGAACTACCTGATTGGCACCCCACCTACCTGACAAGCACCAGGTAACTTCTGTCTGAGGGGTTACATAATCCACACAGCCCTTGACAGCTTGCTTGGGTTTGCAGTTTACTGCTCCTGTGCCAGCCTGGAATAAAGCCTTCTGTGCCTTGCCATTTCAATAGCTGTCTAAGACGAGCTGGTATAAGGAAGATGCAACCTACTCCTCACAGTGTCTCAGCTGGACCCTAGAGCAGCACCACTGCCAGGCTAGCTCAGTCCTCCCACTCCCACCCCAGTCAACTGAGTCAAGTGCTACAGCATTTTGCAAGGGCTGAAAAACAGCCCCATTTCCTGGCTTGGCTGAGAGCAGCAGGGTACAGAGCCTCCCCCAAGGACAGCTTCCTCTTTGCTAAGGGAGGACCACTGGTTTTCAGTGTGCCTGTGCTGGAAGATGCCCCTCCTCAGCCTCCTGTGGTCAGGCTGTGTCTGGTGCCTGCCAACAGCCTCACAGGCAGCTGCCCCAGGGGCAGTGGGAAGCATATCTGAACCAAATGGATGCACATTTCCAACAGCTGTTTTCCAAAGAAAGCCTTCTGGAGCTTAATGTACAGGAAGGACTTAATACCCAGCTAGAGACAGTCCTTTTTCAGCCATGTTGCCCAACAAGAAAATCACTCCAACTCCACACAGGTCAGTGTTTGATGAGATGATGCTGCTCTCACCACAATAGCCCAGCTCTTAGTGATGAGAGGTGTGGCACTGCTGCTCACTGGAGGGTCTCTGACCAACCATTTCAGGATGGGTGGCTAACCAGTTGGTGATCTCCACCACCCACCAAAGACAGACTATCACCCATGTTAGGCACCATTCCTTACTGACATGGCATTTCTGTTGACTCTTCAATTTACATGCCAAGGACTATAACCTCCTCTAGCTAAAGCCTGTGGCAGTTCCAGCTGGCTCTGCCCCCAGCAGCTCTGGGAGTTAATCTGCAGGCTGGCTATAGTGATGGATTACCAATGATCAAGAATTCAGATAGCCCAGTCCCACAAATAGCCCTGCCTCCTGTAGCCTCTTGCTTTTCCATCCCGTTTCTCCTCAAGGTCCCATGTCCAGAAGCCCTTATCCTCCGGGAAAACTTGGTCCAAATTGCCCCTGTAATCAGGTGTAACCTTTAAAGCAGACACCCATCTCCACAGGCAAAGAAAGCACTCACATTTACAGCACAAAGCCTGCAAGACTAGTTTTCCTTTAACCTCCCACCTGATGAGTACAGAGCTTTAGCATTGCTGTCAGAGTTCCCCGAAGCAAAAGCTATAAAGCAGTAAGATTTGGCAAGAGCTGCTGTCATCTGCAAGACTGCCTCTTTGATCCTCCTTACACTTCTGTAATCATGCCAACATCTCTGCAAAACAGAGCAGAGCTGCTGCATAAAGGCAATCTCCTTCTCACTTCCTTTTTTCCTTCTGATGGAATTTTTGCTTGATGACATTTCTTTTATGCACTAAGAAAACTCCAGAACCTCCCCCTCCACAATCTGACTTCCTTGCAGCACTTCTGTTTAAGCTCATGGGGACCCTGACTCAAAAAAAGACAGGACACAGGTCTGCAAACGAGGACACCCCCACACTGCCCACTTATAAAAACAATGCACTGAGCATTTCCCTCGTGCCACTTCAGCACAGGAGCTGGTTACAGCACATCTGCCCAGCACACAGCTAGGAACACTCCCCTGGCTGGAGGGGCTGCACAGGCCACCTCCTGGATGCCACAAAGAGTGCCATGTGAGCTCCCGTGTACACCAGCCCAGACAGGGGCTCCTCTGTGCCACCTTACAGGTATGTACTCTGATTTCTCACTGTATTTTTGGTGCTACCTTGTGTTACACAACAGCTGATGAGGAATTGAAGTCACGGAGGAAGCCTTGTCCTAGAGTCAGCCAAGACCTGGGTCTGCTGTGGCAAAAGCTGTGGCAAAACCCCAGGCTGTCTCTTGAGGAGTGCTGCACTCACAGAGTGCCAGTATCAACCTTGCTGAACAGGCATTAGTCAAACAGTGCTGGTAAAAATTCAGGGGGTTTTCTCCTCTAGTGCTCTGATTTCTGAGCTCTGAAGGGAAGCATCAGCCGTCTTTCAGAACCTTTTGCCTTGTTCTTTTTAACATGGTAACTATGATTTTCCTGTCTGTGTTAACACAAAAACTTAGTAAGAAAAACAAGCACTGGAGGACTACACAACGATATGCAAGAGCTGGCAATTATGACTGAGAGCATTTGAATTCAAACTTCCCTAATTCATGTAATAAAAAGCTCAGTGTACTTAATTGAAGTACATCCAATATGTTAATTAATAACTGATATTATTCATTGAAATAATGTAGTTAAATCCTGTGGGAAGGCTCAAGGGAACACGGGGAAAAGGCACTGCCTGCAGAATGCAAAGCACTGAAAATACACACTGAAATAAGTCCAGATTAAGAGGATAAAAGTATAGGTGGAGTAGAGTCAAGCAGAAATGGCAGTTTTGCCCGAGACCCCTTGTACATCATAGATGAAAGCTGAGGCAGATAAATATAGATGTAGAAGTAGCATGCAAGCTTTCCCTTGCAATTATCATCAAACTACCAAATCCTTCTACTTAAGCTTCACTAGACTGCTTGTTTTTCCAAGGAACCAACCATGTCCAAGCTACTGAACTGTACTTATCTGTAGGGTGAAATCGGAGCTTCCCAACGTGTGCCTTTACAGTTAACACCCACCACATAATGAGTACTTTAAGAACATGTGTTTTTAAAAGGCATAATCTCTGGAACCTTTGAATAGCTGTTTTTAGCATCAAAACATCACCGAATTTGGACACTCCAAGCACTGCCTTCCTTCTGTGTTGGTGTAGCAGGTCTGGGTTCACAGCCAGAGCTCCTGGAACCTTCTGCAGTACCTGTTGTCAGAACAGACCCTCTGCCAGTGTCACGTCCTAGTGTGGGAATCACACAGGTCAGAGGACATGCATTTTGCACGACTCTTGACTTCTTCTGGGGACAGAGCCCTGTCATTTACCAATACTCCAAATTAAAGGGGCCATTTAGTTTCAGCTCCCTTGCACTCGCTGCCAGCCGTGCAGTGAGGATTCCCCTGCAGCAGTTGCTGGTGTACTCTGGAGTGGAATCAGTGAGGGCAAGTTCAGCACAGCATGCAGGGTACACATGGCCTAGCTGGGAGCCAGAACTGAGGGCTCTTCTCTACAAAATACAGCCCTACTTTTAACCAAGTGCTTTGTCCTCACAACTCCTAACTCCACTCACTGATGAGCCCTCATTTATTAGCAAGCTTGCCCTTACAAGCTTCAAATTCTATTAAGATACATGTTTGGCTGTCTTCACATAATAGGAATAATGTGAAATCTTGTCCATTTAAAACATTGCTCACAGGCTTCCTACCTGTCCTTTCAGATCTTTCCTTCCCAGAGCAAACTCTTCATTTTGAGCCATTTCAGCATTACTGCTGTGCACTCACCTTTCAACATTTGAGAGATCCAACACAGGTATTGCCAACAGCTCTTGTTCTGACCTTGATCCTGACATACAAAGCATGTCTTTAACAGTCCAGAGGCAGGCTCACTGCAAGGGGCTCTGTACAGTAGCTTAATGCTAAGCACACACCGATGACCACAGCAACCCTGGAACATGGAAGCCCTTTTCCCAGCTCACCTGCACTCCAGCAGGCTCAGAGCAACAGTGCTGCCCTGGCCCCTGCACCAGCTCATGTCCACAGAGCACTGAGCTGAAGGACAGAGGGCTTCATTTCAGACAGGTGACAGAGCTGGGAAGCCAGAAATCTGCCAGGCATAACTGCCACCAACTTCTGTACCCATTTCCAAAGGGAACTGTCATTTCCCTGCTGCTAAGTTTTCATCTGGGCTGTGGCTGACAAGTCACTGAAGCATGCAGCCAATCCTGCTCACACAACCAGTTATAGGATGGACAGGGAGAGAACAGGAGCTAGACCTGAAAAGGCTCTTGGCCTCCCGCTGTACTTAGATTATGATTTAATGCTGAAAAGTTGGCATGGCAACCAAACGCTTGGCAACCAAATGCCACGGCCAAGGAGCAGGTCCAGAAGCTGGCCAAGCGGCAGCACTGCCCAGCTCTTGCTCAGGCAGCTCTGCGCCCTACATAGGCTGCCTGTCAGAGCTTCTGTGGCTCCAAGGGCCTCATCAGAAGGACGTGTTGTTAATAAACCAGGCAGGTCTGCAAGAAGTGAACAGCAGATTTCTCCACAACACTGCGAAGAGAACCCCGGCGCTTCATTCAGGCTCCTTTTGCTCCATCCACCAGTTGCCACACGTTGCCAGGAGACAGTCTTGCTCCACACCAGGACTCGCCACTAGCTGCCATTGTGCTCTCTCTCCATGTCCTGCTCCCCTCAGTGACAGGAGTCTGGCAATGCCTCGTTTCTCAGTTCGGACACAATTACCTCTTGAATTTGGAGGTTTTCAAAAGCTTTTTGCCGTCTACAATGGTGGATTGAGCAAAATCCCCAACCCACCCAACTCCCGACAGGCTGGAAAAGGTTTGCAAGTGCCTTAAAGGACAGAGCTGACCTCGGGGGAAATTAGTGAAGTAGTCTGTGAAGGACCTGCATCAGATGGATCAAAGGCTGCTCATCTGCTGCAGAGCACCGTGGCTGCATCGCATGAAGTCTGAGGTATTAGGCTTGGGCACCTATTAGTGCACCCTCGGCTGTGCTGGGAGCTTCTTACAACCCATTAAATTATAACCCAGTAAAAAATATATGCATACATAAATATAAACCCATTATATAACCCACTTGGCTATTTAAATGCTCTAAGGCTTTTGTTTAATCAGAGAGCTTCGAACCTCACTTGCCTTTGGATATTGGCAAGCTTAGTCCCATGCACATCAGAAAATAAGCTGTTCATTCTTCAGCCTGCCAGAAGTGATCTTCTTACACCCCTAAAGGAAAGCTCTTGGACAGGGGCTCGAGAGGATCCAATAGGGTGTCACCTTCCCAAGCCTGCTGGCGCCAGTGCCAATCTTCCTGCAGAGCTGGGCTTCTAAGCAGATAAGTGAAGTTAAAGGCTAATCAGTTCCAGGGCTGCTCTGCCAAGGATCAGTTTGTGCTGCCATTTGGCATCTTCCATGCTCACAACAGACTGAAAGGTGGCAGCTGAGGAGGAGACCACTGCTGCTGCAGAGACCTCAGCCCTGCAGGGCTCCAAGACAGCAGTGTGGCTAAGGCACAGCTAGACAACACAGTACTTGGGCTGCCCCAAGGACCTTGGAAGACAGACAACGAGCAAGGGTCTTCATGCTCCATTTTCAGGGACTTGGTCTCACAGCCTGTCCCTGCAAGTACAGGGAGGGCAGTTCCTTTCCATGTTCTTCTCAGTGCTGTATCTAGATGGAAGCATCTAGTCATCCTCTCTTTCCCTGGAAGGGAAATCCCTCACCATCTGCAAGTAACCCACACTGGGCATCCTGCCTCAGTCACTCCCGGTGCCTCTCTCTCATCACAGCATTCCCATCACCTGTCCTACACTTGACCATTCCCTGGCTACATCTCTTCCCTCCCCAGTATCAGTTTTCCAGATGCTCCTATACACACATCCTCTCTTCCCACTTCATGTCCTTTAATCTGGACAAACAGGCAGAAAGGAAATTATTTCATTTAAGTGGACAGGCTAATTAGACTAATTTGATTTCACCAGAATTTCACTGTTCTGGTTCCAATTCACTCTGGCACCACGGAACACATTCCCTTCATTCTTCCCTCCCATCACTAGGAGCAGCCACAAACAAGTTTTATTGTTACTGTTTTGAGACTCCACAGCTGAAAGGGACATTGGAAACTAAAGGCCCAAGCTCCTTGTTTCCAGCTCTCACAATCAGAGCAGCGTAGCTGTGCTGTGAGCCAAGAGCACTGAAGCAGAGGAGTAGCAGCCCCATCTGAAGAGAAATGGTTGAGATCTTCTCTGGAACAAAACCCCAGGGGAATTTCAGATTGCCCAGTGGCAAAGGAGCTCCCTGGCACTTGAGGTGCTAGGGCAGGCAGCTCAGCAGCATTGCAGCCACGTGGGACCAAGGGGTGTGGGCAGCACCCAGCTGCTCATTGCACCCTCCCTCCCCTGTAGGCCTAATGACCAGGCTCCTGATTCATGAGCTACTGCCATCAGCCCCACTAGGAGAGCTGGCTGGTTTGAGGAGCTCCACTGGGTAGTCATAGCTGGTTCTAATCCTTCTGAACTTACTTGACAACTCCACTTGTACAACACAGAGCAACCTTTGAGACACCCCAGAGGCATACCACTGGCCCAGCCCAGGCAAGCTGCAGGTCTCCCCATGCATGGAAGGGTTGTGTTTGCCTGTCTCTGCCTGCCCTGCCTTCTCCTTTTGTCTTTGATTCAAGCTCCAGGCCACACACTGACCAGCACGTGGACAGCCAGTAAAGTAAGTGCAAGGAGGTTCACAAGCACACACACATACAGCTGAGGCTTTGTTCCAGTCCTGTTTACTCACAAGGCAAACAGTTGGGCATTGTTTCCCTTTGACAAATTGTAACTGTCCTACTAGGAGAGATCTAGTTCCAGCTGGTTAGAGCTGTTTTCATTTCTTATCTCCTCCCCCTCCCTCTTCAATAACTTTACAAATCCAGCTTACCCAGGGACAGAAAGAACGAGTACAAGCTGCTCCTTGGCTTCCCTCCCACTTCAAATGGACACTGACCTACCCGAGCCCCTGCCTCGGGTGCCAGCAGAGGCAGGATTCTGACGAATCACAGCTTGGAAGGCGAGCTCACACTCAACAGGTCTCTCCACAGCACTGAGGTCCTGGGCTTTTGTCATCATGAGGAGCACAGAGGACAGGCCTTGTGGCAGTTCTCACTGAAGTGCTCTCAACTTGTCAGACACTAGAGCAGAGTGGCCATTTGATAGTGTTGGAGCACAGCCACAGGCACCTCACACCTACCTGCTACCTAATGACTGTTGGGCTGGTGTTGTACAGCACCTGGCACAGCAGGTACTAACCATCCACTGCACATCATCACATGTCCAACAGCTCTTGACACCCATCTCAAAGTGAGAGCCCTCCAGCAGAACCAAGCCACTCCAGTTCAGCAGGGAGGGAAAGGAACACCAGAATGCTGCTCAGTGGTTGATTTGCATCCTCTTCCATCGAGTAAGTTACATTACCTTTAAGAAAGCTTATTACCTCAGCAGAACACCAAGGCTCTGACACAGCAGCACAAACACCTGTCTCAGGGAGATCAGTCTTCAGGGAAGAGGTGGCAGAATCAGATTCAAGTGACATAAAAGCAAAGCAACTCTAAAATCAAAATTTAAAATCTTATTTACATGTAGCATTTTGGAACTGTTTTCCTTTATTCTTTTTTCTTCCATAATTAAAAGCCAGTGTCCTTTACCTAGTGCTGAAATGCCTTCAACAAGCCACAAACACAGGGAATCTTTACGCTCTGCAAGTGAGCTTGTCCCATGATGCAGAACCCTGGCCTTTGACTCCTGACCCCACAGTAGGAACAGAAGCCAAGTACACAGTTCACCTACCTATAATTTGTGCCTTTTAAAGACTATAAAATATCACAAAAAACAAACTTAACAAGCAGACCATGAGCCCCAAGTTCTTGGCTGATGAACCCCACGGTCAGCACACACCTGAGACAGCCACATCCACATTTCTACCACCTTGATTTAAGCTTCTGCTCTCAGTTTTCTGGCATGACTGTCCCATGGGTAAGAGCTCATGGCTGGGTGACCCAGACACCAGCTGCTCCTCGAGAAGGGAACCCCTGTGGGTGCTGGGGAAGGGAGGCACACTCAGCTCCATGTCTGTGGGGCTGGCTCACAGCAGCCTGCTGTGCCTCCAGCTGCTGAGGGCAGTGCAGATGAAGTTCCTATCTGGAGGGAGGAAGCTGGAGCCGGATGCAGAGGGCCAGGAAGGACAAGCTGCCTGCAGCACAGAGCAGGGGCTGCAGAGGAACAGGCATTTTCCCTTCTGGATGGGAAAACAAGGCAGTTAACCGCTCGGGTGCCGTGCTGCTTATCCGGCTTCAGCAAACTGGAAGGGAAGGGCTTCTCCTCACAACTGAAGGGGAGGAAAATAAACTATTGAAGCTCTGCCATGGCCTGAGCTGACAGAAATGAGGAGCATTAAGGGCTCTGAGGCAGGGATTCTGCACCTTGCACTGCAGCAGGTCTCAAGACTTTCTCTCTGCTCTCACTTCCTTTTGTAACCTGGCTCAGTGAACACCCAGGAGAGCCAACAGCTGGTGGTCCAGCTCAGCTGTCAAAGGTCAAGGCAGATGGAGAAAGCACTGTGTGCTCAGGAGTCTATCACACAACTGTTCCAGGAGTCATTTGGGCTATCTTTAGAGGGCACTTAAAAAAATAAGCTGATTTGAAAGAACACAGATAACCAGAACACGCTCTTTTCACAAGTACTCTGCTCAGTTATCTCTTTTTATTGCTCAACCAGGAGGCCTGAAGACAAATGATAGCACCTCCCACAGCAGGCTGCCAGCCTCTGAATGATACTTGTCAAAATTACACTTCTCCCGAGTGGCTACTATGGAACATGATAGTACAAATTGGACATTAGAACATTGTTCACCTACTGATGAAGGAACAGGCATGTTATGAAACAGTCTCTGAACATCTTCAAGTCCCTTTCTGGTACAAAGCAGTGCCTACTGAGCTTAGCTGCTGAAAACTCTGCTCATACACAGCCTACAGCAAGTCAAAGAGACAAAACCCGCTAAGAGCCCTGATGCAGGGGAGGGAGAGCCAGTGATCCCCATCACTTCCCACCACCTTTATCTACAAGTTGTGCTGCATTTTAGCCATTTTATCTCCCAGAAAAACAAGAGGGCTTGAGCCACCCTGAAGGGTGAACCTGGCATCCCAGCATCCCTGGCCCCAGCTCCTTACATTTTGTTCCATTATGGAAAAGTTACAGGTCGCAGCTTAAAACGTCTTTTTATTATTTCTTTTTTATTGCTCTAGGATTAGAGTTGTCCCGGACTTGAGGGAATCAAGGCCCCTTGACTCAGTCTTTACGAAACCACCCGCTTGCCACTTGGCCACCACACATCTGCATACCCCGATAAGATAAGGACACATCAAAGGTGCGACTAACTCCGAGGGCCTCTCAGCTCCCCAGCCTTGTCCCCGCAGCGCTGCCGCTTTTGAAGTAGGAGCCGCCCCGCCGAGCCCCGCGGGGAGTTCTGTGCCCTGTGCCAGCTGCTGCAGCCGCCCAGCGCTGCGGGCACGGCGTGCCACCCTCCCCTCTGCGCCAGCAGCCGCCCTCGCCCGGGCACGGGCTGCCCCGCGGCTTGGGTGCCGCGCTCCCCGGGGACAGCGGCTCGTTCCATGGCCGACATCTGTGCGAGCACACGCTCTCGAGGGCTTGCTACTCATTAGCCTGCTTTATTACCTCTGCCGAGGGCTGCTGCCCTCCTCCCATCGGGAAAAACAAAACACAAACAACCCTCGGCTGCTTCTGCACCGAGCCCAGCCCTTCCCAAGCACTTAGCACGGGTCAGTGAAGCAAAATCCCTCCGGCTCATGGACAAACACAGATGCCTCCTGCAGGCTCTGCAGAGGGGAGAGCAGGCACCAGCCACCAGCAGCAATTAAACCTGTAACCCTAATTGGATTTTCCCTGAGACAAACACACCATTTTTGGGATGATGGCACTGACACACTCTTATTTACACAGCACCAGGTTTCTGTGCAGCATCATTCAGTTACGAATGGAATCAAAGTAGAGGCCAGGGGACATACTGGTCCAGAACCAAGCACCAGTGCTACCCTGCTGACAACTGCAATACTAATGCCCCTGAGAAGTAGTCAATGTTACTCACCCCAGTAGAGAAGGCAGTCCTTGGGAGCAGGATGATGAACAAACACTGGTCCAGAGATGCAGAAAAACAAACCTAGAAGAAAGAAAGGGAACAACATAACCTCCCCCTTCCCTCCTTTATACCCAGTGTGATTTTTCTGCTCCAGGACTCACCTGTAGCCACCTGGGGTCAGCTGCCCTGGCTGACTCCAATCTGCTAATGGCCTGCAGGTGAATCTGCCCCAGGGAAACCATGACAACGTTCCCTGTGGATGCTAAAACCAAAGAATGACATTTCCATAACCTGTCCCTCACAGGCTCTATCGCTGGTGAAAATAAAACAGGTCTGAACTGAATCCCATCACTGAGCATCCCCTAGCAGCCTATAACTGCTAGTCCCAGCTTCTCTCATTCCTCAAGCTCTTCTCTCTTACCACAAAAATCACTTTCCTTCATCCCTTCATACCAGCTTGACAGAGGTCCCATGTGCAATTTCATAGAGGTCACAAAGTCTTTGGCAGGGAGCCTGGGGATCTGTAGCCAAATTTAAGCAATTCCTCCCCAGGGCTGGGGCTCCATCCCATAGGCAGCCACTGCTCTTGAGCCACAGAGTCACTCAGAGCAGCAGAGTCCCTTTGTATGTGTAACATCATCTTCCCTTCTAAGGTCTGGATGTGCTTTCTGGACAGAACATGGCTAGACAAAGGGACCTGCCCAACCTGAGGTGTCAGAGCTGGTGGTGATCTCCTGGTCTCACAAGTTCACAGGTTGTGTGCCACCCAACGCTGTGTAACCTGAATTATTCTGAAGGCAAAGTCACCCAACAAAACCTTCATCCAGGACAAAAGGCATTTCATGCTGTCTGAGCTCCTCTGTACACCTGCTAGTCCCAGTGAGTCCTCTCTGCAACAACACACCTCCCTTATCAAATCAAAATGGCCTAGCAATGAAGTTACACAATCTGCTGGAAGCCATAGCAAAACCAGTATTTTCATCCTTTGAAACCACCTTGGGATTGAACCATGCAGAGAATTCAGTGCAGGAGCAGGTTCTGTGCCTGGTGGTGCAGGGCACTGAGCATCCCAGCACTGGAGGTGCAAAAGGCCAGGGGTGTCCAGACAGGGAAAGGGAGTGGGAAGCATGGACACGACCACGTAGGCCAGGCAGGAAGCTGTGGGAGAGGAAATGCTTCAGTGCTGGCTTAGGAACACTTCTCTGTGAAAATCCAGAGAGAGGAGAAAAATAAACAGCTTTCTGCTGACTCAGCAACGTCAAGCTGCTGTCCTGCTGCATGGAGACTGTTGTGCCTTTCCCCACAGAGAGGGCTGCAGCTTGTGCTCCTGACAACACACCCCGAGCACACCCACTTCCATTCCACATACACTGCTGTGTGTGGCATCTCAGGGGACTTCTAGGGGTAGGAGGGGCACATACTCCTGTGGTCCTTCATGCTCTTCCATGTATTTGGAAGCAGGTTGTCAGCTGATGAGCTCGACTGTGTCACACAGCATCTCTCCCAGCCTCTGGCTGCTGGGATGCTATGGGGGATGCTGTGCAGCAGCAGCCTTGAAAGCCCCATCTGACACCTCACCAGCAGTGTTTCCCCAGGACACACAGAAAAAGGTGCTAAGAGAAAATGGGTTAATTGGATCACTGTGACCCACGGTGGACATCCCCATTTAGAAAGTACCTTTCATCTCACCTTAGGCCTGTGTAAGGACAGGGGAAGCAGACTCCTCTTTAAGGGTTAGGAGACCAAAAACATGAGCAATAAGGAAAGGTTAGAAGTGGTCTAGAGATAAGAGCAGTCCTCGTGTGTCAGGTTGTGGTGCCAGATAAGTCACAGATACCAGCAGTGCCTTGGAGTGGTCGCAGCCACACAGCTCCTCCCTCCTGTGAATGAAAACCATGAGAGACATGCAGCCTTTCAGACCCAGCCTTTCTCTCAGCATTCATGGGGACTTCCCGTGAATGAATGACAGGATGAGAATCAATAAGCACTGTTCTTCCTAACCCTGTCCTCTCAAAAAAATAATGGAAACTTCACGGGCCTCAGTTGCAACGGTCCACTTAGTTTGTCAAATGCCCGGAGATCTCTTGTGCAAAAGCCAGTCAGCTTCTTAAAGCCAATTTAGATAATCCCATGATCCCTGGAACAACAAACAGGCAGAATTCCCGAGTACAAAGATAGCCCTGTCGTGAACACTGCTGAGTTGAAAGGCTCTTTGTCTCCTGCAATCAGCATCATCTCCAGGTTGCCACAGAAGCCGTGTGAGGAGAACCTCTCTCCTCCCTCCATCTGGTGGAGGGCTCACCTTTTCCTGCCTGACGTGCAGGGCTCCTCCAGCACGGGGAGCAGCTGTTGCAGGGCACACACAACCCCAGACACATGCACGCAGGCGTGGTCTGCCCAACCTGCTGTTGTTGCTGCCGGGCTTCAGCACAGGCTGCTCCCCATTTTGCTGAGTAGCCTTTTTTCCTTTCTCCTGATGGTGAAAGGCAGTGTTCAGTTTGCCACCAGTGGGGATCTCAAACTGATGGGCCAGCGAAACGCTGCACAAACCACAAAGGAGTTTGCTTTCCTTGGCAGCACGCCCCATTCTGTCATATCAGTGCTCTGCCAACAGCTATTGTCCTTGACAAGTGACTTTGCACCGGCAGAACAGGATCCACTGCAAAGAAATTCTGCCCATGTGCTACGTTGATAGCATCTTCTGAGGCTTTGGGAAGGATAAAATACCTGCCAGCAACCTGCTGGAAAACTCACATCCCTAGAAAACTGTGTTTCAAAGCTCGGGGGGCAGTGATCTGGCTCTGGGAGAAGGAAACAGCATCCAGGAGAAATCATCCTGAAAACAGCACAGAATGCAACCAGAAGAGGCCTGGGCAGGCTCCACAGAGCCAAGCTCAACACAGGGAGTGGTGGGTGAGGCTGGATTGCATCTGTTCTCCCCTGCGGTTTTTAGTTCACTTGTTTGCACCTAAAAATGACTTCTGGAGCAGAGTGAGGGGGATGTGCAGATCCAGGGACTTGTCTCCTGGCTGAGAGCAATTAAACACGCAGCCCATGGCTGTGTGCACATCCTTACTTGTGCCTATCTCTTGGAAGAGAGCACAGAGATAATGAGGAAAGGGTATTTGTGCTGTGCCAGGACAGGCAGCAAGTGCACAACTGGCTTCCTCAGGGGCTGGCTTTGGGCAGGAGGTGAAAAGCCCCCTGGGAACTACTAAACACAGTGTTTTGCTGACACTGAAACACCCTGTCCAGGGTCTACTTTGTGAGACCTCCTCCCATTGGTGCCCAAAGTGCAGCAGCATTCCTAAATGTGAGATCAAAACATTTGCTTCCAGTGAAAAGCAAATCCTCCTTCCTCCTGTGACAGAAACTCTCCCACAGAAAGTTTTCGTTCCATTTAGCTGCATTTGCCAATGAATAAAGCGCTTTGTTGTGGAGCTGTCAGCCTGCTGGAGTGAAGCAGGGCACTATCAAACTGCCTAAAAACTGACAGTCAGAATTTTCCTTTGAAAAGAAGGAAATGAAAGAGCAGTGCATGAGTCACAGAAGACTTCCCCCATGTGAAAACAGAGCTGAAGGGGGATTTCTGGGAGCCAGGGAGACCAGAGAGCAGAGAACTGACACAGGGCAGTTAACCTTCAGCCAGCCACCAGCTTAGGGCACCCTCTGAACTCCCGGAGCAGAGAAGCCCCCCAGCTGGCATCGTGCCCCAGAGCATGACACCCTGCTCTGCCACCAAGGTGTCCCCTGGACCCTGCAAGGGTTTCCTGAGCTCAAGGGGACAGTTCTGCTCCCAGTTAATGAATCAGAATGTGTTAAGCTCGTGGCCATGGTGTGATAAACCTATCAGTTACACCCTACACCAGCTGCTGAGGGGAGACAGCTCATCTCGTGGGAAGGCAAATGGTTCCAGTGTCCCCTCACGTGCCTTTCAGCTAGACCAGCTTCCTGGCACTGATCTCATCTAGTTATCTCCCCCCATCACTGCTGCTCTGCTCTCAACACAGCAGAGGGAAGGGCACAGGCTCCCTGCGAGGCACCTGTGAGCTGTGGAACAGGACGTCGTGTGCCTGTTGGGTTTGTTTTTGCTGCTGATGTTATGATCTCCTTCTCGTGCTGGGCTGTTAGGCAAAGCTGCCTTTCTCTGATAAAAGAGCAAAACCACCCCGTGCAGATCTAAGGCCAGAAGATAAGAGCAGCTCCATCAGTGGCTCTGTTTTTGTGATGGAATCTGCACCAGCAGAGATGGTCCTGGCCAAGACCCGAGTTCCATGGCAGGGTTGCACTCGCAGACTTCCACCAGAACCCCCCAAGCTGCAAACCCACCATTTCCAGAGGTGGCTGGGGATCTGGCTCCTCAATTAGACCAAGAGAAGTTTCCTGCCTCAGTCCTCTGAGGTGCTCGGGACAAATCCCCTGCTGAACGCAGCATCCTCATGAAGATCTAAAGGGACACAAACACGTTTCCACCTCCTGTTCTGAACCATCCAGGGTTGCTGCCATGCAGCAGAGACCTGGCAGGCATCAGAGACTCTGTCTCATCCCCAGAGAGGCCAGTCTGGCTCCGTTCTGGACCGCGATGCACTCAGCAGCCCTGCTGGCTCACCTCTGGCGGTGGCTGAACCAGCAGGAGGGCAGCAGGTGGGCAGCACCCGGGGGCAGCACAGGGCAGCAGTGCCCTCGGGCCAGGCTCAGGAGGTGCTCACACGGCTCCGGGGGCTCCACACTCCTCACACCTCCTCGTTTCCCTCCCTCTACGTGAGGATAAGAAGAATTTGAGCTAAGAGCTGACTGAGGGCTCCCTGGCCACCACTGCCAGGACCAGCTCTGCCTGCTGCCTCCACCGCACCCCTCTGCCCACTGGCCCAGCTAAGCTCAGGATAAGGCACTTGGCTGTTGGCACTTTGCTATTCCTTTGGTTTTAGTCTCTTACTGCCCTCCTGCTTGGAATGTGTTTTGGGCTTGTGTTACTGCAGTGTAGATAACAGAAACACTCAAAGTGACTGAAATAACCACTAAAAACAAAGTGGGTTTTTACAAGCAGTACCTTCAGCCAGTTTCATACACACAGATTAACGAGCATGGAGGGCTGGCTACAAGCTGCAGTTCACCCCCTTAGAGACCAGTGATCTGCCCGAGATCATGAGAACAGAGGATTCTTCACCACTGAGTCAGGTTCAGACACTTGCACAGAGAGGGGAGTGCAGTGAGTGTCCTTGCTGGACCAAAACCACGCGGGCGATTATCAACGGGCAGATCTGTGGCCAAAAGGATGAGCTGAGGGAGCAGCTGCAGAACCAGGTGTGACATCTACCTGTGACTGTCCCAGCTTAGGGCAGCCGGCGCAGGTTTGGCACAGGCTGGCTGCTTTACAGTGAAGTCAGTGGCTACGGGTCCAGGCAGAGGGTGGCACGAGCAGCAAGGAGCATCCACAAGCCCTGTGCACGCTGCCAGTGCCCCCAGCAGCGCCTGTCCCCTGGCAGGCTGTGGGCACGCCGCTGCCAGGGTCGGCTGGGTGCTGGGCACCGAGCCGCGGGCTGTTCCCCGAAGGTGGCTGCTGCTGCCGGGCACAGGCACGGGTAAAGGACACGAAATTCAGCGTGAGCTTGCAGTCCGAGGTGCTCGAAAGCTGGAGCCGCCAGTCCCCGTGCCTGCGCTGGGCACTCGAGCTCCATCCCTCCACCCGGGCTGGCCCCGTCCTGGGCCGTGACAGTTACTGCCCCAGGGCAGAGATACCAGGCGGGGTCATCACCTAACAGAAGTTCGCTCCTGCACGGCTGGTGTTTAATCGCAGCACGAGGATAATTGCGAGTCGCTGCTCCCTCCCACATCGCTCCGTACAGCAACGCGCCGAAACCCGGTAATTTCGATATCGCATTAACGAGCTTTGACACTAATGCTAATTCTCCACTAGCAGCACCGTGACAGGTAGGCTGATTTCATCTGCGCCTAGCAGCGCCGGGCTTGCAGCGGGAGCGGGGAGTGCCAGCCTCGCCGGGTGCTGTGCCCAGCCCCGGGGGACCTGCCGCGGCCCGACCCTCCGCTCACACAAAGAGCACGGAGGAGGCGAGGGTGCTGCTGTCTAAGAAGGGACAGCCTGCCCTTAATTAACAAAGCATCGCAGGGACGAAGTAGCACAGAAACACGTTCCAGCCGAGAAGGGCCGGTTTTGCGCAGAGCGTGGGAGAGAGGAGCGCTCCAGCGGGCCTGGTCCCCAGCGGACGGGTCTC
>JANHGL010004544.1:0-38434 GCA_024611195.1 Ceyx melanurus | reverse complement strand
GGAAGGGACATTAAATATTATCTAGTTCCAACCCACCTACCATGGACAGAGACAGCTTTCACTAGATCAGGTGGCTCAAAGCTCCATCCAGCCTGCTCTTGAACACATCCAGGGTTGAAGCATCTACAACTGCCCTGGAGCACCTGTCTGCTCTGGCACCCCTCAGGACTTGCAATATTTTTAGAGGCAAGTGTTGATCTCTCTTTGCTCAGTGACACCTCCTTCTGTCTTTATATCCTATGGCCCTAGTAGCTAATTCCAGTGTTGAGAAACCTACTCCACTGAATTTAAAGGAAGGTATTGTGTTTGCCCTTAATTAAACAAAGGCCTCTGGATACCTGGCCATGGTTTGCAATCAACCCCTAATCTACTTACTACAATAAGGCATTATCAAAATGCTTTGCTTGCAGAAGCTGTAATTTTGCACATAGAATGGACAGACTACCAAACTTTTTGTGGTAGAAAAAGAGCCAGAAATAGATGATCTATACTGACAGCCACTGTAATTTTCTGACACCAGATGGAGCACATCCCAGATGATCAGAGTGGGATCTGTTATTGTTTTGAACTTCATCCAGCCATGTCCTTTACCATGTGAAAACACTTTTTCCCTGGGCAGCCTGTCCCACCATCCTCACTACAAAAAGACACGAGGTTTTGTGCACTTCTGTGAAAGCTGCAGCTCTCCCCTCCAATCCTTGATTCCCAAGACAACGCAGGTCTCCAGGTACTGTGATTTGAAGGAGGAAAAAAAAGTATTTGGAGCCTTATTTTCTAGCAAACCCGTGTCCGACGCACGTCACGTACCTGATGGCGATCCAGGGCGATGGCAGCAAGGGTCAGCACGGACACGTGAACGGAGCAGTACTGCACAAAGCGGCTCACGTGGCACATCAGCTTCCCAAACACCCACGTGCTGCTCACAAACCGCACCTGGGGGACACAGCAAAGCGATCAGAGGGTGGCTTCTCCAGGGAGCAGCACACAGGCTTCCCAGGGGCATGGTAAGGAAGAGATGCTTTAACACAGGCTCCTTGTGTTTTGTAGATGGACTATACATTACAAAATATACATACTATACATCATACAACATATACTATACACCAAATCATTCTATGATTCTATACTCATTTTTTTTCTGGGGAAGCAGTGACTATGCAAGAGGCTCTGAAACACAGGTGAGATGTATTACACAGCACCAACAACCCCTCCTGAGGGGTGCTCTGTGTTTGCATGTGCCTCTGTACACGTGCACGTGTATGCAACGTGGCCTGCCTGGGAAACGTAAAAAAATCTTAGTCCAGCTCCTCGGTGAGGCTCTGCCAGGAAAAGCAGCAGCTTGCCTCCTTTAGAACAGGAGCATGGTTGCATTTGTGGATGCTGAAAGTTGCATGGGTTCAAAACATGGCAAGTTAAAGTAATGGAAGGAAAAAACAAACAAACAAAATCACTGAGGACACTGAAGTAGCAAGGGCAACACCTCTGAGGTGGGGCTGCCTGTCTGTGGAGCACCCCTGCCCACCTGCCCTGTGCCTGCACTGTCCCTAGGGTCTGCAGCTGCCAGCCACTGACCAGAGGTGGGTGCCAGCGTCTTGGCACATGCTGGTCTCAGCCTGACTCTCCTCTTACTTGTGTGAAATGCTACAACAGCAGTTAATTTAGGCAAACAGAGAGGAGAACTTCACCCTGCAGTTGAAAAAGGCTGTTTACACTTCCCAAACTGGGCTGGCTTCCGAGCCGAGCCGAGCTCTGCAGGTACAGAGCTGCCTCCTGTACCTGGGCAGGGAATCCAGCTATGCTGGGATGGGGGGGCAGGCAGGAGAGCTCGAAGCCTCCCTGAGCCTACGGTAGCATTTCTCAGAGTTGCCAGACCACTACTGTGGCTTTCCTGCACAGATTTGTCTCTCTCCTTCGTTAATCCTGTACAATATTTATGCCAAATTAATGTAACTCATTCTCAAAACAGATTAAGCTAATTTGAAATAAAGCACGTTTGCCACAAAACATCTGTCCACACAGAAAATCAGTGAAGACTAGCTAATCTGTTTTCAATTAAATTAATTTATTTCCCTCTGGAGACAACTCTAGTAGCAATGACTCTGTCACTGAAGTTGTAGCAATGTGCTGTTTCTTTGAAGTAAAGCTCTTTCCTAAGAGATTATAGTTATTTGATTGCTCATGCCCAATGTGTGACTGTTGTGGTGCAAACACACAAGGGGGCACTATCCTTTCCCTGAACAGATTACTGGATGCAAATCCCACCAGAGCAAGGCAGAGAAATCCCACCAAAGAAGCAGGATCCTTTTAAGAAAAGGCAAATTCAAATGGGTAATTCAGGAAGGCAGAGGAACCCTATGGACAGCTCTGAGGAAGGACAGAAGCAGGAGGATTTGGGATGCTTTCAAACTAGAGGGCTGTGTCAACCTCAGAGTTGAAAAGAGTCTCACTTGCAGTGACAGCAGGGCAAGGAATGAATCTGTTTAACTTTTCCTTATTCTTTTAATATTTTTATATGCTTTATATTATTTAGTAACTGAAAATAAACAAAGGGCAATGAGCCCTGAGAAGCAGATCATAGTGTCTGGGTCAGAGGCGTGCCAAGACAACACAGCTCAGCACAGACCCACCAGTTTCCCCTGCACAAAGGCTGACCTCATTTGCATCATTTACCATAGCAAATGGGCACTAACTGGACTTTCTAGTGTCAAACTTCTCCCCAATTCCTTCCCCATCAAAAAAGGGGGTGTCAGGGAAGGGACACAGCTGCACCTTGTCTGGGGAGAAAGCGGGGGGGACAGAAAAATAACCAGAAACTCTGGGCAGCAGCCCATTCCTGGCCCATGGGATGCACACAAGCACAGCACAGACACCAGCCACACGCGGACAAGCCGGCTGCTCACCAGCGTGAAGGGTGTGTTCAGGATGGTGATCATCACGTCAGCAACGGCCAGGTTGATGATGAAGAGGCTGGTGGCAGAGTGCATCCTCTTGTTCTTGATCACCACGTGGCACACCAGGCTGTTGCCGAAGAGCGAGATGCAGATGATGACGGAGTAGGCGATGATCAGCAGCGCCTTCACCGTCCGGCTCTGCGACTCGCCCTCGTACTTGGTCCCGCTCTCAAAGTCCCCTAGGTCTTCCAGGTCCAAGTCACTGTGGAAGGACTGGTTAGGGAAGCCGTACAGCACAGAGAAGAAGTTGGTTGTGTTGTGACTCTCGGCTCTCCAGAAGGGCTTGGAGACGTACTGCAAGGGGAACCACGTGTGCCTGCTCATGGCTCGGGAGGCAAAGCTCCAGCACTGCCTGCGTGCCCGTGCGGGCTGCACCTTCCTCTCTGCCCTCCTCACGGGCAGCTCAGGGGCTGCAGTCAGTGGTCGCAGGAGGGAACACACACACCTGCATTTTAACAAATCTGCCCTGTGATTGCAAATGACATAAAAGAGCTGAGAAATGGGTCCTTCTTCCTGTGCTGATTACATTTGAGCTTTGCTCCAGGGACTCTCCAGGTGCTGTCCTTTTCCACTCCCATATGTCCTACACACAGAAGCTGATTCAGACACTGAAATATCAGAGCTCCTCAGATGCTTCCTCTCTACACCTAGTGAATATTTCCTTTTGTGCACTGTTCTGCTTCTCTCCCAGAACTTCTCCTTGGAAATCCGCTTTATTGGTTTTCCACATAGTCCTTCATCCATCAGGCGCCTGTTTCCCAAGAGTTTTCAGAGCTTGTCAGAATCAAAAAAGCAAGGGCTGCCTTTCCCTTTCGTTTCCATCCTCAGAGTGTCTCTGAGCCACACGCCGAGGCAGCTCTGCTCGGCGGCTGAGCGGTCCCTGCGCTCCCACAGTATATAGAGCCTGCCAGCTGACACACCGCGTGTGCTGGAGCCAATAGCGCGTCTCCGGCTGCACTACCCACGGGAGGAACTGCACATAGACCATGGGAGAGTCTAACAGGTGCAGATCTATCAGAGCAGCAGAATTGAGAGTGGAAGTGCCCTGCTCTTCTGTCTCCCCTCTCCTCCTTCCTGGGTACCCAGCACAACAGCTACATGGGCTGCAGCATCTTTATGAATATGCAGCACGTTTCTCTCTGTCCCTGAGTTTCAGCAGAGAACATCTGAGGATTTCTGCCTCCAGCGAGCTCCCGGTGTTGTGCCTGACACCATCCCCTTCTCACTCTCCCATGGCACAGAGGAGAGAGTAAGAAGTGAAATGCAACCTGGCAACACCGGGCTGTGGGACAGGCAGGAGAGGTTGAGCAGGGGCAGACAGGTCTGCGTAGAGGAGCAGAGACAGAAGTCAGTTTCTCCTCAATTTTGGTAAACTCGACATTCCAGCGTTCATTTGGCAGCACAGAATGTCTTTTTCTGCTTAAAACATAACTGGTTTCATGTCAGGTACCTTCAGAGATGCCACCAGGCTTCTCTGCCCCTCCTCAGCATCTCTAGAGCCCTTTTTCTCACGGCCCACAGCCAGCCTTTCCTGCACTCCTGCCCCAGGACTGGGCCAGGCACATGTCTAGCCTGGGGCACTAACTGGCAAGTGTGTTTCATCTTTTTCTTCATCATTTCTGTGACATGAGGGTACCAATCACCTCAGTCAGGATTTTATTTAGAGAATAGTAAGTCACAAATACAACACTTACAGCTATGAGGATGGAGGGCTGCTGATATCAGAGGCTGGGCTCCTGCTTCCGGAGTTGAAAGGGCCATCATGTTTCTGCACCCATCTGGAGATGAAGCCTGTCAGGAACTGCTGGAGCTGATCTGGGGATGAATGTCACCACGTGTACAGGTGTGTACACACACACACGCACACACATACACACACACTCATGTCTAGGCTCCAGGGTAGGTGAACACCCGAGGGCATCTCCCCAGCAGCATTGCAGGGTCTGTGGACAGAGGCAGGGCTCCAAACTCCAGCTCCTTCACTCTCTGGATAGGAAGGGCACATCTGGTGCAGATACCTTCCCAGCAATGTCTGCAGGGACTTTTCCTGTGTGACAAGGGAACATCAGCTCATCCAGCAGCCATTTCATTGTACAGTATGCAAAGTGTTCAGGGTCAAGGCTGCTTGCTCTTGCACCTGAATTTTAGCTAATTTTAAAGAAATGACTTCTAAAGACATGATTCATCTTCATTACTTAGTACTTAACTATGAGGCAAATCACAATAGTAATGGAGCCCTTTTCCCCAGGTTGTGTCACCAGTCTTAGCAGGTATATGTATTAAAGTGCTTGTCCCTGCCTGCTCCCATGAAAATGGAGAGAAAATGCGTTCATTACTGGAACATTGAGCTTGAAAAGATGAATAAAATTGTCCCTGCAGATTATTGTATTTCTCGTTTGTGAGGAATGTAAAGACCTCATAAGAGAAATGCTGAGAGCAGGAGGCCGCTGCATTAAGTGCTTTCCTAACGCAGAAGTTCCCGTCATGCTCCAGAGGCTCTTCTCAGCTTCACATCTGTGTCTCCATCCTTCTCCGAGCTCAGGCCTCCCACACCACTGGGGAAAGGGCATGTGAGGTGCTTGAGAAAAAGCTGCTGCTTGGAGCCACTCCTGGGTTTGAGCCATTTCTGCTTCAGAGCACAAAGATCAGCAGCACAACCTGCAGAGGAACCGGCTGTGCCTCCAGAGCATCCTCTGTCTTCTCAGACCAGGGTCCACGGGAGACTGTGACACAGGGAGGAGGGAGCACACAAATTATGGCCAAACCTAAAAAGAGATTTTCTGGCACATTGATGAAATGCATGGCTTGAAAAAAAGAAGAAAATGTCTCTGCTTTGCCAGTCAGAGTTGAAAGCAGCTGAAGCAGATGGGAAGTGTTAGTACTTGAGTCTTGTCCAGCAGGAGGAAATTCAACAGCTAAAATTACCAAGTCTACATAAAGAAAAATTCATTCAATGTGCCTGCTGCATCAAGCAGCTTTTTGAAAGACCCCTGTTCCCCAGAGAAGCTGATAGTTTACATGTCTCTGTTCTAATCAGAGGTTTGGTTAATAACTGAAACACTGGGAGATGAACCGCAGATTTTTTGCTGTCACTCAAAGGTGAGTTGTAACTAAGTTGGGCAGTCCTTGAAAACCACAGTCTGGGAATTTTTTTCTCTTTTTTTCTATGTGCTTTAATGTACCGAGGACGTTGCATTCCTCTTCACTTGCAGTGACTAGTACTGCTTCTGTGACTCAGAAGATGTCACAATATGACTGTCAGAACACAGGCAAACCTTTTCCACACAATTATCTTGGACTGAAACAGGATTCTGCTCCAGCGAGCCGAGCGTTACGAGCTCTCACACCTGGCTGAGCCCGGGCCGAGCTCCCAGCCTTGAGCTGCTCCTTCCATGGGCATCTGCACCCCCTCTCCCCACAGCTTCAGCCTCCACATCGCCAAGGATTAAACATGTGAAGCTCTAGACACCCCCAGTTGAGCACAAGGGACAATTCCAGCCTACGGATGCCGTGTGGCACTTGAAGAGATGATTGTTCTGCCCACAGTCTGAAGCAAAGGCACCGTGCAGGCTGCTGGCTCTGCCAGGAGCCCGGCCAGTGCCTCCAGCACAGGGCTCTGCTGGGCATCTGGAGGCAGGCGGCTGCCCTGGCAGGGACGATGCCACCCTGGCAGGGACGATGCCACCTCTGCACCAGCACCTGCAGCCCCTCCAGCAGGCAGCTGTGAGGCAGAGCTGCAGAGCACAGTGTGCACAGCTCGTGCTGTGGAGAAGCATCACTGGTAAACAAAGAGATAAATGGATCGGGTAATGAGAAGATGCTCAAAGGCAGAGTGGGCGGAGCAGTGTCTATTAGTGATGCTGAAGTAAACTCACTAATTACTTCCAGGTCCTTCTTGAAGTGCTGTGCTTTCTTTTCAGCAGGATGGATTGCTCTGAGGCAAACAGATGCTGCACAGTTTCAATGTCATCTTTTTCACAGAGGGGAAAATAAAATAATCTCTTTGTGTGGAAAAATGTGAAAGAAAGGTGCTGAGTACAGACTGTTTGTACACCAAGGTGCTTAATTACATCCCCCAGGAATGGTTTTTGAGCTTTCATTCTATCAGCTTTCCTTTGAGGCTGTGAAATACAATTCTCATTTTGCAGACAGGAAAGGAATGGATCATCAGAGGACCTGCATGGGGATTACCCACAACACTGATACTTGATGTAGGAGCTGAAAATTACTTTGGATGTGCTGGACCTGCCTTTCCAAAGTGAACACACATGTAAACAACCTTTAAAAGCATCCACGGTGAACTGATGTGTGCCGAGAACCACACAATCTGGTGACACAAACACCGTGTCATCATGGACCAGATTCTGCACAGCACCTGTGTGTCTATCCTAAAACACCCTAGACACACAGTTCCACAGCCTGGAAGCTGCTAACCTGTATAGTATTTTGTGCTGAGACATTCAAGTGCATCTGCTACTTTATTTTTGCAACAGCAAAAAAATTGCTCCTTTCCTAGAGAGCAGTCTGGGTTAGATGAGTGCCCCATGCCTGGAGAGGGAGGACTTCCCAAATCAAGAGTGAGGTCAGCTCTGGCCAGTCCCCTTTATAAAGCTGGGTACCGATGTACTCGACAGGTTTTCCCCAACTTCTCTAATGAACCTGCAATTATTTCCAATTCAGTGTGACAGTCACACGGCAAGGGGTTGGACTAGATGATCTTCTAGATCCCTTCCAGCCCCTGACATCTGTGATTCTGTGACCAGCTGTAGTAGCTACAGGTCAGCCAAGTGCTCCCATGGTTGGCACATAATTCTAAGCACTGGGAAAGTGCAAGGAATTTATCTAGAATTTAATTTTATATCTTGTGGCTATCAAATGGCTATAAAGCAAAACCAAGGTGAAGTAACCAAGGGACACGCTATCAGTTCAGGACATGAAATTGGACATACACTAGATTTGCTCTTGACAAGGAAGATTTGATTGATACAGCAGAGACAAGACAGAGAGGAGCAATCACCAGTAATGCAGCAGCTGTTGATCACAGTCCTTCAGAGCTGGGAGTGAGCACTGCCAGGTCCAGATAGTGCTGAGGCTTTTTCCCTTTGTAAGGGATTCAAAAGGAGAAAAATCCAGACAGGCTGCTCTGGAGCCCCATCCCACTGGCAGAGGCAGGAAGCTGCTGGGGAAGCTTCTTTTTTTCCTTGGTTTGAAGAAAACCCCTCTGGAAGGATGGGAACATGTACTAGACTAAAACTGCTCTGAAGTGTCTGAAAAATAACCAAAAAAGCCCTAGTCAGATTTTGAGAGAAGCTACAAATGTTCAAATGGGAATTGAGAGTCCTGTTCCTTTAATAAGCGATGCAGAAGATAAAATAGAATTTGAAAGGAAAAGTGAAATAAGAAACATTGAAACACTTCAGAAGAGTCCCTGGTGACAGGGATGAGATGAGCCCTGAAACACGCAGTTGCAAAACCCATCCATGAGCAGCAGCTTTCTTCAGAGAGGGACCAAAGAATACATGGTGTTCTGCAGGATGCATTTCTGTTCTGGAAATGTGGGGGTTTTTTTCACTAAAAACCTGAATGAAAGCCAGGACATAAATGTAATCAATGCTAGTCTGATATTTTAGCTACGGACAATAAACTTTCCCCCATTCAATTAAAAAACTAATTAAAAAATATATTTTCCTTAGGAAGCACATTTTTGCTCTACAAAGCCAACATTTAGTTTCTGTTTCTTTGGGTTGGTTTTGTTTTCTCTTTTCCATTTCTTCAAATATGTCAGTGTTTCAGAAGCTAAGTTTTTGAACCACTGATGACTATTACAGCTTGGATTAGTTTACAGTCATATTATAAAAAACATCTCTTGCGCTGAGTTCCTTCTCTCTTTTCAACTGCACTTCTTTCAACTCTGCTCCAAGAAAATCAGGACTTGCCAGTGTTTTCTCAACACAATTACCACATCCTCAGCTGCACTCACTACAAATCCTGGCTTTTAGACACAAATAACCCTTACATCTACTATTTCCTTTAAATGTTAGATGTTGCTTCACATTCCCAAATGGTCTAGATAACCCCACAACTCTTTTTGACACCTAAAAATTCACTACACACTCCAGGAGGAAAATCTCACTTCTGCAGAGACATGAGCACCAACAGCAGGATGAGTCCCCTTCCCAAGAGTCATCTTCCACCTCTCTGGGCCCCAAGCAGTTTGTTGGCAAACCACGAGCTTTATATCAGTGTTTTTTTTGCTTTGGTGCTCAAACTCCAAGTGCCAAAAAAGGGCCTGTAAGCTGGAGAAAAACTAGGCAGGTGTCTCCACAAGCTCCCTCCTGCCCAGCCTTGCAACAGGCAGCACGGGGCTGCCAGGGACAGCTGCCTCCCAGAGGCTGCTGACCAGCTCCCAGGAAGATTTCAACCTGCCACCCTGGGGCTAGGCACCTCTTCACAGAGATGTAAGCCAACTGCAGGGGCCAAAATAAGACCTACAGCTTCACCTCTGCACTTAATTTAAGGTTTATGGTTTTCACAACCCATTTCTCATGCCGATCCATTTTGGAGTGCAGCCCAATTGCAGCTGCATCAGCCAAACACACAAAAAAATACATTATTAAGGTACAAGAATGAGCTGAAACCTCCAAAAATTGCTTTGTTATGTAAAATTACACAGCTGCTACTTTCTCTCTATGCCATCATATCTTTCCTCTGCCTCATTTTCCTCATCTGGAGGAAAAGCCAGGCAGGAAAGCAATGGGCTCAGAGAAACCCAGAGAGTTAGGGAAAGCTAAATTGCAGAGCCTAAAACACATTTACTTGGCTTTGGCTTCGAGCAGTATCCCAGGCAGTGCTCCAGAGCAGCTCTTCCCTGGTGAGAGCAGGAGGAAGGATCTATATCCCATGCATCTCTGGGCACAGGAGCCACCAGCCCCCATCACACTCTCCCCAACTATCCTAAAGATTTTACTTAATCACACGCTCTGAACAAGACCTCAGCTGCCTCCAGAAAACACTTTGGTTTTAAGCTGATTTCATTCATTCCTCTAATTCTGGTGAATTTCAATCAGAAATGATGCCACAGGGGTTACATCATCATAACTCATTTCCTACAAAGACTGCAATTGTGCCTAGGAATTTCAGAGACTCTCAGCTTAGAAGAAACATTTGAAAGACAAGAACTGCACAAGACAAAGAAATAAAGGCTGAGATCATGTGACCTCTCTTTGAGCAGTCAGAATTTTAAAAGAAATTAAAAAAACCTATGGGAGAGCTCCTCTGAGAGAGGTTTCCAACACTAAGTACAACTGCCTACATTTTTCTTTCCTCCTGATGGCACCTTAAGGAATTTCTCTTCAGCTGGATAGACTGGAGCACTGAACAAATGCAGACAGTTCCTTTGAGTCTGCATTTCCTTTGCACATCAATAGATCACACAGCACCCGAAGCTGTTCCAAAACAAGCCAGTTAGAAGGAGGGAGATTTGGAGGAGTCAAATCCAAGTTAGAAATGTTCCTCCCCATTTGCTTTTAAGTTTGTTGGTTTGTCTCATAACTTTACAGATCTGCAGCAATTTTAGCCTTGGTACAGAAGGGGAATAAGTAAAGGGAGACAAGCAAAGCTGACCCAAGCCATAAACCACTCACCTTCCAGAGAAGCTCCAAGACTCCAGGTCTCTTCAGGTTCCTGGAAGAGAGAACTTGGGTTCAAATAAACAGAAACCATGTGATTTTATCCTGAAAACCTCTCCTGCAGCTCAGGCCCTTGAAGAACTGCTTGTCACCAAGCAAGGCTTCTTTGATAAAATGATCAGTTAATTATTCATCTCCATCAAATGAGCACCTGGGACTCTCTTTAAAGTCTTAGACCAGGAGCAGCTGAGACTGCTTTAACCATGGCTTAAGTGGCAGACCTAGCAATAAAATGGAGGGGTTTAAAAAGGACAATACTCTGCAGCTCAGAAGATGATGACCAAAGATTAAGGCAAAATACAGAGAGATGCACCTAATTCCACAAAAGTAGCTTAGAGGTGAAAACTGTTGTTCCTGCCTCTAGCATGAATTCTGATCCCTGTGAAATGCATGGTGTTCTTATTGTCTGTGTTTTCCTAAAATTTCCCAGAGTTTAGCCCCATGAAAGATCAAAAATAATAGTGTACTTGGGAACAGACTGTCTTCTTTCATACACTCAAAACAACAGCACCTCTTATGCTGGCCAAAAGCAAGTTTTCTGTGGCTGGCCACCAGGGTGTATCTGACCTGCACATAAATCTTACCTCCAGATGGTACTGTGAACTTTAATAACAGACAACCTGAAGAAAGTGTCTCTGAGTTACATCCAAACTTTTCCCCACTGGGCAGAGTGTTTTATGTCTGGCAGCTTTTTGAATCCCTTCAGCCAGCTTAATGGGAATAATGCTCAAACAACCTTGAGAGGCTTGAATAGAAGTGGCAAAGTTATTATTATCAGCAACAGCATCTTAAATTGCTGAACCTCAGATGCTAGTACAAAATGTCTCCATAATTAAATATTGTCTCTTTCTGAGTCACATTGGAACATTTGCTGTGAGTCAACTTGAAGCAAAACAACAAACCCTGCAAACAAAGCATGTCTTTTTATCCCATGATCTGCAGTTGTGCCTTGACATGTGTTGGACTGTTACACTTCTGGAGCTACTGCTGGGCTGCTGTAAGTGCTGGCAGGTAAACTAGTTACAGTCCTGAGCAGCTGGCCACGTTTGCAAGAAAACATCCCTATGTATCTGAAATGGCAGTCAAAGCCAAAGGACTTCTGCTAAACGTTTGGATTAGGATTTTCATTTGTTTTAGTGCCTTTTTGATACAGAAAAAAAACCATGCCAAGTGAAGACAAAACCAGCCCTGAATCACTAGTCTCCACCTTGGTCAGTCTGTTACTAATCAGCATCTCAGACAATGTTTTTTTATCTCTGTTTTCTAGGCAGCAAACTTCTCAGAGCCAAAACACAGGACTCTGGAAGGTGTGCTGCTGTCCGTGCTCAAAGCTTTGACAGCAATGAGAAACACATCTTGGCGTGTTAGTGAGGGACATCAGCACAAACCAAGACGTTTTCATAGGGTACTGGCAAGGTCTGGAGAGGGGTTACCCACAGCCCCTCCATTCCTGCCCTGAGCCGTGTCACCAGCTTCAGGCTTTTCACACAACTCAGCACGAGGACATGCCCTGACAGTGATTTATCCGAGTTCTCCAAAGGTAAAAGGTATGGCCTTGTCTCACATCCTTTACCTTTGCTGACAGTGATTGCCTGTGATGATGGATGATCAGCCTCTGGGGAATTTGCCGGCTAATGGAACACTGCAATCAGCTTTAGCAAACCCTCGGACAGCTTCACCCGAGGGAAATCACATAACTCAGCCAAGACACCAGCAGCAGATTTCCCAGAAGGCTCTGTATAGAGCAGCAGTAAAACCCGGTGTTTATTTCATCTGCAACTTGCAATCCCACTGTGAACCCTCCCACAGGGGAGTCCCATCCGTTCTGGGAGAACAGCACCCAGGAGAACTCAGCTACACATCTGGAATGTTAACAAAGGCAAAAAAGTCACAACTGCAACACCCAGGGGGGTCCATCACACACTGGGCTTCTCAGGCTGGGAATTAGCAACACCAAGGGATCCTGGCTGGTTCTTCCAGCCTAATTCATTAAACACCTCCTCTCTAGGGGCTGCAGAGAGAAAAACATGAGATACTCTGACACAAGACTTGCAGCCAAATTTTAGGGAGTGCAGATGGGCAGGGAGGTGGTGGGAGGAGAGCAGGGCTCAGATGAGAGCTTTGCTTCAAGATGTTCCTCAGCGTTTCCCAGAGACTGCCTCGGGTTTGTGCCAATGGCTGCAGAAATGGACAAACTCTGAATCCAATTCCTGTAGGCTCTAGTCCAGGCCTAACCAGGTTACTACCTCTCTGAGCAAGTCAGGTGTTTGTTCCTTAAGTAATTTTTAGATATGAAAACAGACAGATGTATTTCTCCTGCCTTACAGTGAATTCAGATAGCTAGCGTTTTTAATAACAGATACGCTTACTCACCCAGTGCCAGAAAACAGGAGGGATTGGGTAAATGTCCTGAAATGAGAAAACAGTAAGAGTCAGTGGGAAGAACTTGTGTCAAGACTGCTATCTATTCTTTTTAATAGTTTCAGGCATACCATGTAAAAACACAACCAGCTTAATAAGATGTCATGCACTGGACCAGTGAAAAATGTGCCTGTGTCCATGTGTGCACAGGTTTATGACATGATGTTGAATATGAGTAAATTATGTGACAGCTCTCTCACCAGGAACGATTTATTTTGCACAGAAGAAAAGGCAGCAGAAAGGAAGCTTTGCCAGTTGTAACCTACAGACTGGTGTGTTCACATAATCCCTTGGTTTTTGATGCCACAGAGTAACAGCCATCATGTTTCTGTCCTGTGCCCAGCAGCAGCATCATAGCTCTTCAACTGTCACTTACACAGCAGGATTTTTGCCCATATCTCCCCAACTCCCAGGGAATGACTCCCTTGCTCTCCCTCAGGCTCACCAGGGTGACTGTTCCTTCTCCCCCATCCTTCCCGGGGTTTAAGAATGCAGAATGAAACCTGTCTCAAGAACACCAAAGGGTATCAGGTTTATAAAAAACACCTGCTGAGGAATAGATTTTCCTTCCCCAAAATAGGAACAAATTAACAAACAAATCGATTTCCAAGACAGGCTGCCTTTGAATTTTAACACTATAAACATTAATTTCCAGTAATAGCTGTTTCACCAGTCACATGCCCAGTCCTGCTGTTAGCACATCGCCAGAATAGTCTATGACTAAATTAATCAATTGTTTCTGAAACTGATGCTCTGGCAAGTGTGTGTATGGGTTTGCTCCTATATTCCACAGGAGTCCATATTTCTGTATTCCATGTATGAATAAGCTGGAGGTCAACTTGTACTTCCATGCAGACCCATGCTCTGTGATCATGCAGATTGCCCTGTTCTGGCAGTTGTGTTTAATTCCTTTCCCCAGGCAGGATACACACACAGCTCCAGACTTAGTTACTGCTATAATCTGTTGTGCCAACAAAACAATAACCACTGTGACCAGTCTGCATGGCACTGCATCCGACCAAGAGAGCTGCACAGGGACACACACAGGGTTCAGAACCAGCCTGCACAGCACCTGGAAGACAGTCGAAGCCTTCCACTGACAGTTACCACTGTTCACCTTTCTTATGGTGTGTCTCAGGTTAATTTCACTTCTGTATTTTGTCAAAAACATATCAAGACAGTGTTGTATACTGCCATGCACATCCCCAAGGGTACCCTGCTCCCCACTCACACATCCCTCGTGGCACAAGTGGGGGTCAAAGGAATGTCAGCTGAACACCAGCCCAGCACTGGCCTGGAGTGGGGACGTGAGTCTGCCTGGTGAAGTAACGCAGAGGTGCTCGTACCCATTTCTGAGCAAGGTGACAGCACTAGTAAAGTGATTTTCATCTCAGCCATGCTGCATAAATGCAGCAGCTGCCACATAAAAGAGTAACTCAGCTTTGCAGCTCGGAAGTGTGTGGGTAACTTCAAAGAGGTGAACAATCATCTAGGTAAACTTCTGAGAAGTTCACTGTGTCTAATGGGGTCCAAGGGAGGGTAGTGTTAGATCTGCAGACAGAAAACACAGCCTGAAAGTGAGCACACTAGGAAATATTGGCTGCTGCTTATGTTTATCCCACACAAAACCTGACACACCAGTTCTCTGCTGAAGATAAACCTGTTCTGGATTCAGATGTGTATTAGTGGGGTGGGATTTTTGTGAGGCTTTTTTACATTTCCTATGGCAAAGCACCCAAAAGCACACAGAAATGTCCTTCTGTCCCTGGGAGCTGAGACACGCTCAGATCACCGGAGCACTTCCATCTCTTTGGTGTGTAGCTCTGCAAACTGTTGTCCTGGGCAGAGATTTACCTTGGCAAGAGCATTTTGCACTGGCAAAGGAGGCAGGAGCACTCCCGGGATCCACAGCCTCAGCTCAACCTGGGAGCTGCCTCTCCCTGCAGCCTCTTCCAGCAGTGCCACCCTGGTCCTGTCCCCCTCGCTGTCTGTTTGCGAAGGTGACTCCGTGGCAGCCACACGCACACCAGGGATGGGCACAGACGGGGCACTGCAGGATGCTCAGAGGCTTTCTGCCAAAGCAAGACACATTTGATTGCAGACTCCAGCTCAGAGCCACCAGAGCTGTGAAACATCTCTCCTCCTCCTCCTCCCACTGTCTGGGAGAGCCAGCTGCTGATTAAAGGCAGTTGTGAAGTTGCTGATAAACTGTCCTTTGTCACAGTTTGTTACAACAAAGTTTTAGCAAAATTATCTGTTTTGCCCAGTGCTTTCCCTTGAGTTTTCTCAGACTAGGGTGGAACAGCTTATCAGAGGACACAGTCTTCTCCCAAACAGCCACTGTGGACACCTCCTCTAGAGTGTGGGCTCAAGAGTGTCCTCACCACCAACACTGGAGAAGAGACCCCTGCCACTGAAGCTCCACTTGGCCCAAAAAACATGACACTGAAGGAATTTGGGCAGCCTGCTGTTTAAGGAACATGTACAAACCTGCAGCCCCAGGCCCCTGTCTTAGAGCCTGTGCTGAAACCAGTCTGCTCCTGGTGGCTACTGCTGAAGACCTGATGAAAGGGCACTTTCTCTCTTTACTTTTCTGCTTTCTTCAAGAAAGTAAATATATTTACAATAACTCCTCTGTGTCCATGTGGGCTGAGAATATTTTTTTGTTCCATTTTCTCACAAGCCAAGGGTGGAAATAAATAACTTCAGGTTTCCTGCTTTTTTCGTGCTTCTGGTGACACAACTTCTGAAATTCACCCAGGACTGGTGGGCTTGTAAACATCTCGTTTGGAACAGCAGCTGAACTGGGGTTGACAATGGGCAAAGAGTACTGATGTTCAGAGCATTCGACAGCCCTCCAGCTCCTCACCATGTTTAATGAAGTGTAATGAAAGGAAATTAATGAGCTTTGTCCCCCTTGCCAAATGAAAGGGCAGCTGGAAATATGCAGGAACCCAATATGAATTGAGCATGATTAAGTATGTTATAACTATTGTTCCAAGTAAAATGGTGCTGTTATACCTAAATAGCCTACAGCAGTCCCTTGTCATTACAGCTATTTAGCTGGCTCTGCTTTAATTGCCTCCAAGAGCCACCCAGAAAGGATTTCTTTTATGCCTTTTCCAATTTAAAACCAGGGACAGAAATATGTAAGCACTAACCTGCACCCATTTAGGTAATGGGCGTTCAGTGGGAGAGGCAGGAGACAGACATTGTACAGGGAACTGCTCAGCACTTGATGAGCGTGGGCACGGCTGCTGCTGGACCATGGCTACCACAGCCTGCAGGGTGGACTGCTACAGGGCTCTCCACCACCCACCCCCAGCTTCGTTCCAGGCAGGCAGCTGCAGCAGAGACAGCAGGCGCTGGAAGTGCCCAGCTCCAACCCAGAGGCTGCTCCAAGAGCTGGAGAGGTGGCCTCATGTCCCTGGCCCCAGGTCCAAGCAGACTCCCCCAGCAGCCAGCCCATCTGCCCACAGGGCTGTCACTAGCCACAGAGGGCTCAGCAGGCAGTGATGCTCCATCAGCATTTATTTATCAGGACAGGCCTCTCCACCTCCAACGTCCTGCTACCTCAAAGGCAGAGGTCCCCTTGGCACAACCCCCAGCAGAAGCATCCCTGATCTCGTGCCACATTGCCTCGTGCTCCAGAGTGCCACTGATGGGCCCCATGCTGCCCAACCCCAGTGGCACCTTCACCTTCTTCCTCCCAGCTGTCCGGACAAAACCACTGCTGCTCCACACTGGGGGAAGCACCCCCCCCCAGCCTAAAGCCCAGCTCACTTGGGTTATCGCAGCGGTAACACGGCACCAGCTCAGCTCTGGAGAGAAGTCAGTAACATGTATTTGAAAAGCAGAGAGCAAACCACATGGCAGAGCACCCCTGCACCCCCAGGCCTGGCACACGAGGGGCCCCAGCCCTTCATGTGCAGACCCACAGGACTGCATGTGGGGAAGGCACCAGGGGTGGAAAAGCTGGTTCTCCCAGCAGAGGTCATGGGGTGCTGGTACCAAAGCACAGTGCCTGGAGTGCAGAGGGATGTGTCCCAGCAAGGCTGATGGTGAGGCACAGTGACTGGCATGGTCCTGGATGGAGCTCTCACACTATGATATGCACTGCCCTGAATCTGCATCTGCCCAATTTTTCATTAAAAACTAGCAATCCAAATCTAAATTAACATTTTCTCTTCTGTAGTCTTAATTGATTAACAAAACTGAAAATATTACCCCCTTCAGGTTAATTATTCTTTAGATTCACAGTTTCTCAGGAGACAGTTCCCAACTCAGCGCTGGCAATGGAGCAAGACTGGAATCTGGCCTAAGCTAGTCTGCTGAGAATGACAAACTGGAGTTATTCTAGAGAGAAGAAAAGAGGAGAAATGTCTCATCTATTTCTTGTGGAAGATAAGTCTTTTAGAAGGACTCTTTTACTCTTGTTACTTGTTGTCAGTCAGTTCAAAGGGTCCTCAGACCTCTCCTTTCTTTATAGGGTGTCAAGGAGAATACATGAAGAGGTCAGGGCTCCAGCTTTCACTCCTTAGCTTTTAGAAGTACAGTGTACAATTGAAATGATGCCCCAAAATCTTTGCTGTGGACAACGATCCAGCCTCTGCTCCAAGCATCAGCCCTAAGTTTGTACACAGCTTTTATAGCTCTGAATTCTTTTTAGACATAAGTTTGAATCCATCATCCAGGATGGACCTCCGGTTGCGTCTTAACCTCCTCTGTCTCTCGAGATACATGATCAGTCCCAGGAGGAAGCAGATGACCATGAAGAATAGAATTCCTGCAACAGCCAGAGTGATGACTGTGGCTTCTACCTGCCCTTGAGCCAGCTTAGCTCCAAAAAGTATGATCTTCTGAAACTCATCCTTGTCCTCAGGTGGCAACTCTGAGAAACAAACAGAAAGATGGTTCCAATGAGACAGAAATGCCACAGCTGAAAGAGTGTGTCTCCCTCCTCCTCCTCACACAGTGTTTCAGTGTGACCCACAGCCTACCTGCACTGGGGTTTGCAACTGCGAGCAACGGCTCTGAAAGGGAACAAAGAGAGGGTGAGAAAGGGCTGGGCTGAGTGCACTGGGGTCCAGCACACCACACAGTCGGCAAAGATCAGGTCCAGAAGCAATACGGTTTTCCAGGGCTTGCAGGTTTTCTTTTCTCCTGTCAACTTTTTCCCTCTCCACATCACACCAAAAGCAATTGTTACCTGCTTCAAAAGCAGCCCCACTCCCAGCACACCACCCTGCACAGCCTTTGGAAAAAAAAGGGCAATCCAAGCCTGAGCCTGTGTTGGGCTGACCCAGCTGGTGCTCTCTCGCTCACCCCCAGTGGGATGGTGGAGGGAACTGCAAGTACAAAAGGAAAAAATACCCAACTCATGGGTAAAGATAAAAGACAATTCAATAAGTGAAAGAAGTGGGGGTGGGAAAAGTGAAGGAACCCAACCAAAACAGCCCAAGTGATAGAAAAGCCACCAGCACAGCAACACCCAGCCAGTGCCCAAGCAACAGCTGATGTGCAAAAACTTTCCCCCAGTCAGTGTTTCTTGCCAAGCCTGGTGTTAGATGTCATGGAAAACCCCCTGGTCCATCAGGGTCAGCTGTCCCAGCTGTGTCCTTCCCCTGACTCCTGCCCACCTCAACCTACCAAGTGAGGAGCAGAGAAGACCCTGATGCTGTGCAAGCTCCATCCACCCTCAGCCACATCATCCACTTGTATCCACCCTGATTTGGTAACAAATCTAAACCACAGCACCCTATGGGCTGCTAAGAAGAAAATGAACTCGATCACTGGCAATTCCAGTACAGTGTCACTCCCTTTGGAGCACCTAGTGTTTCCTGGTGAAATGAGAAGCCTTAATACATGAATTTAGATTACATATAGTATTCTTAGCAAGAACAACTACTAGCAGATGGCTGAACATTGCTTCTCAGGCACAAGCTAAAATAAAACTCATAATGGGTAATGTAAACCCCAGAAGCCAATTTATTATTCATTCCAATTGCAGGTATTACTATATTCAAAGGGAACATCTTAAATTAATGCTAAAGTCATTATCTGCTCAATTACCTGGCAATTTATGGTATGTAAGAGTTGTAAATGTGATGCGAACACTCAGAATTTAGCACAGTTGTAGACAGTGCTGTTAGATGCTTTACAGTAACAGTGACAGCTCCCTACCTGGTCCAGGCAGGACTGTGAAGACTATCTCCATACCAGCGTGGATATGATCAGACACATGACAGTGAAGCAGCCACGTCCCTGGGTTCCCAACCAACATCTCCACCATTTCAAAGGTCCCAGGGAACAGATCAACAACATCTGCTCTGTAGCTTCTGCCATTCTGTCAAAGGGAAGGTAGGCTGTTAGTGTGCAATGGTCTCTACATCTTCTTGGGAAGAAAGCTCTGCCAGCGTCACTAGAGAGCACTGCAGTGCTACTGTGGTTTGGAAAAGCTCAGAAAAAGAGGAGATTTGAAAAAGCAGCTCTAGGGTTGTAGCTTGGAAAGCAGACACAGCCTGGTAATGCCTAATGCTAAGAAGGGTTAAGCTAGACATATCTGCACAGAGCAGAGGCTCAGCAAGTCCCATGGGGATATGTGAACTCTCATCCCTTTCTGAGGTGGGTGAAGTTACTGTGAAGTCATTCAAGAAGTTCAAGTACATCAGAGTCAAGTAAAGGTGATGATATCAGAGGTGAGTCACTGCTTTATTATCAGCAGGAAATTCTCACCTTGTATATGAAGGTCTCAGCATGAAAATGGACTGTGTGGACATCAATCTCCTGACCCATCCCCAGCAGGTACCAGTTAACCCACTCTCCCTGGAACATGGTCAGCCCAGGCAAGTTTCCATAGAGCCTCCCATTGATGGCTGTGCAGTAAATAACATATAGAGAGAAAAGACCATTACTGAAATGGGAGATATGCTGAATCACCTCAGAAAGAACACACAAGGCAAGTTAGATGCTACAAAGCTCATACAGCAATGAGTGCATCAGCAGTCAGTGTCTTCCATATGGCAGTCCCCTGGCAGCTTGGCAGTGCCCCTCCAGCTCAACTACTTATCCACTCTATTAACAGACAGAAGGAAAGTGACTTGCATCCAAGGCCATGCTGTAGCTCAGCTCAAATAAATCTCAAAAACTACCTCTTGCTGAAAACTTGCTGTCAGCCAGCAGGGATGGCTGATTCTAGAAGTCAAGAGGCATAAAATTAGCTTTCTTAGCCCAGTGATGGGGAAATAAGTGTATATATATATACACACACATATATCTCTGAACAGTTTACTTGTTGAACAACAAAAACGGGCAAATCCTGACAACAGGCAGCCCTGTCATTCTAAGAGTCTCATGCTGGTTGTACACATTACATGCTGATCGCTTGCAAAATCACTACTTGGCAGGACTTCATAATTAGCACAGCAAGAAGGAATACTGCTTTGACTGAAAAAGGAGGAAAGGGACCCAGTGAGCTGAATGCCATGGCACACCCACAGAAACGTTCATGTGTGGATAACAACACAGGGAATGAAATGGAATGAGACATGACCTGAGAGCAGAAACACTGGTGTTTGACTCCCAGATCTGCCACAGGCACTTTCTGTAGCCCAAAGAAAGCATCCAACTTCAGCATGTTGGTTTTGCTAGCTTCAGTATGGGTGAACAATTATAGCAATGGCCATGGTGTTTGGAGATGCTTTCCATCACCTGTAGAAGGCCTGCAGTACTGACAGTGCACACATAATGCAACTCAGCACCATCCTTATATCCACAACAGTCAAGGGATTTGTTTTGATGAGAATACTTTAGATATATACAGATATAGAGGGAAAAAACATCGTAAATAACACATTCATCCTACAGTGGCAGAAACAGCTCTTTGGTAATCAGCTAAGACAACTGAGCAGCCACATTATTGCACAACATTGCAGCCACATAGCTCATCCAATTTGAAATCTAATATATTCTAATGGTCCTGAGACAAACACAATTAAATTAGTCTGACGTGTTAACTTCCCACTTGATTTTATTTCCTGTCCTGAGCCACTCGGACACACCAGAGATTAACCTCTGGCTGTTCCTCTCACCAGGGCCACCTGGGACGACTGCCCCGCATCGCGGATCAGGGAACAATGGATGGCTTCACTCTGCCACTGACAAGGGAAAAGGCTTTTCACTGGGAGTCAGGCTCTTGGTTTTTGGGCAGCTGACTAGAGGTTGCAGAGCCAACATCACCTTTGCATAGACAGCAGTGGGTGCTCAGTGCCTAGCAGGCATTACCGTGCATTTTGTTGCTTTCCACAAACTTGTCATTCAGCAGGTTGATCTCCTTGTGATTGCCCTTGCTGTAATGTTCCACGTTCTCCTCCAAGTACCAGGACTGATTTTCATCAAAAACCAGGAACAGCAGAGCAAACTCCCTCTTTACATCCTTCCTGATGCCATCAGACTGCAGTGTCCCTCTCCGGCAGATCTTCAGGGGTCCAATCAGGCCGCTGTACATGTCCTAAGCAGAATGGAGGAGACAAGGATCTTCTCAGCCTCTCTTCTGTACACAGTTCTTTGCCTTTCAGCAACCACATTTTCTGTTCCCTGCACCACCCTGCTTAAGACAAATGGTGCCCCTGTGCTAAGTATGCTCATGGGTGAGCATCAGCCTCCAGAGCATAAGAGCAGAGACTGTACGTGCTCTTACGAATGCAAATCCAAAAGTCATAAATATGAATGGTATCAAAATATCCTTCACTCTGTAGCTGCAAGAACATCTGCAACTTGAGATAAAAAGGCAATGATCTCTGGGTTGAATGTGATGGTTTATTGCAGGATCCTCCAGATTGTTTCCCTGGGAAATCAGTGCTATGACAACGGATCCTAGCAGTGCTCAAATCTTCCTTCTTTAACCACAGGGCCTAATTTTGGACAATTTCTGTTTTTCTTGATTAGCACTATGACTCTCACTAATAGAAACCGTGACTTACTGGGAGATGTTCTCATATCCTACAAATGACTGAAGGAAGGTTAGTGTCAAGGAGAAAGTGGAATTCTTTTGTGTTCGGATAAAAGAACAAACATCAGGACAAATCCGAAGGACTTCCTCTCCCAGCAGAACACCAGACATGTCACCAGGTGGTTCTTCTACCTCTCAGCTGGGACAGTCTCTAAATTGCTTCTAGAGGTGATGAAAAATTGGTCTAACCATACTTTTCCAGTTCTAACTTCTATTTTACCTTTACTGGGTCCACCATGGAGTAGTAGATCCAAGGAACACAGGCTGAATCATTTGGCCCTGGACCAGATCTCTCAGGAACTTCCCACTGGTATGTCACAATGTCACCTGAGTGGCAGAGAAGCACCATTACCACCAGTGTGATGTTCTCACTGGCCAGGTCGCTGAGCAGCATGCAAAGCAAAAACAGAGATCCCGTCTCCAAAGATGAATGCAACTGTGATGTGGTTGTATACTGCACCTTCCTTGCCCAGACACTGAAAAGCAGGATGGAAGCTCCCTCCTCACGGGAAAAGCAGAGGGGTCACAGGATACACACACTGTCCCTTATCAGCACAACTCTTATCTGTTGCCTTTGAGACTGGAACCAACCAAAGAAATTCCACCTCTCTTCAGCACAGATGCAGCTTGAGGTGACCTGTCATCTCTGAAGTGTATTTATGATGTTCATTCAAGTTCATTTTTAAAATTGCTATTCTGCATATTAGCAACCCCTTTCAGAAAGGCATGGCCTGACTGAAAACCTGTTTTTGTCTTAGACAGCCTGTGCAAGTTGAAGGGTACCAAAAAGTACACAAATTGGCATCTGGACCCTGAAACTAAATTGGTGATTTCAGTCAGAGTCCTGGCAAGCCATTGTTCACTTCTATTTCATACTCTTTTCACACTACTGTGCACATCACAACGAGCACAAGCCCCACATTCACAAAGGGGCAGGTTTCCCTCACCACAGGCAGTCAGCACAGGGCTACCAACTGATCTGTGCAGTCATCACCTTTCTCTCCTTCCCAGACACACTGAGGGGACAGGGATAAGGCTGCTACAGAACCTTGTGCTACCCTGATCCTAGAAGTCAGAGCAGAATATGACCAGGAGACCACTGTGACTTACCAGGGTTTGCTACCTGTGGCTGTCCTGTGCCCCTTTCCAGCACCCCATGGGCATGAATGGAGTAGGGCCGCGTGGCATTGTTCTTAAACACGACGTTGAGAATATCTCCCACTTCTGCCCACAGAAAAGGACCTTGAGACAGGGAGAATGTTCTCTGAGACCAGCAAAAAACTGTCACCCCATCTCCTGATGATATTCCCACCTCTCTCTCATCATCTTCTCCACAGACATGTACCCTTGCAATATATTTATGACATCACCATGCCTCTTCTCCACCTTGCCTCTACCTCCCAAAAAGAAGTGGGGGTCAGTCCCAAGCCAAGTAAGTCTTAGAAAACCAGACTGTGAAACATACAATGAAGGAAGCAAAGGTTGTTAACACATCACATTTTAACTGCGCCCAGTACAGCTAAATCTTGATTTCCAAATATTGCTATGCTACATCTCACAGCATCTTGATCACGCCTTGCTTCTGGCTTCAAAAGAAGTGGCGATAGCCAGTTTGGCCTGTGCTACAAACCAGAGCTGCAGCCTATTTTGGACACCATGTTCTGCTTCCACCTTGCTGCTCTGGCACCACTTATAGTCCTGGGTTCAGAACAGCAAGCTGCATTTCTGCAAAATTCCATCAGTCATGATAATGGGACCCCACTTCCCAAGGTCTGTCTGCTTTTGCCACAGAAGCATTTCTCACAGCTACAGGTTTTCACCTGCATCTCAGATAGCCAATATTTCTGTTCTGCTGTCAGGGAAACACAGGTGTGAAAAATGTTTTGGCTAAGACATGAAGTTGTCACAAAGGCATGAGAACACAGCTTTCTCTTTCTCCAAAGCTGGCAGATGACAGAGGAGACAGTCTGAGTTTCTCCTCACTTGCATACACAGCAGGTGTCTACACATCTAGGAGGCATTCAGATTACAGCCTTAGCCACTAGACCTCTACAGCCCGAGTCCCACCACTGTGCGAGTGGAAGATGCACCCTCTGCACATATCCTTACCTAGTATCCCCAGATGTTCATCACCATTTATCCTAGCCTTGGGGGTCTGGAAAGTCCCATCGGTGTACTCCCTGTAAACTGCTTTCTTGTACCTGGAGCCAAGCAGCCCATTCTCGTTGCTCAGAAACACATCTGCATAGCTGAGAAATGCAGAGTGAGACCGAGAAACCCAACAGCTCACAGGGAATAAACAGGCAGCTCAGGGCAGGGGGTTTCCAGAGACCTGCTTTGGCCACAAAGGTGGGTGCAGTGACACAAGGGGCTGTGGCTCCCATCAGCAGCACCACCAGGTCACAAGATGGCCAATGCACCCAACAGGCTTCCCAAGTCTACTCAGCAGCTTTGCCAAAGGCTTCCCAGAAGAAGGGCTCTACCTCTCCGCAGAATGGTTGTGCCTCTCCCTCTCCCAGCTCCGGTCGGGTGCGTAGTCCCACACCAGCTCCTCTGCCATGACGTAGTGCGTCCGCACCGCCTGGTACTGAGGGGCAGGAGCAGGATCCCTTCTCGAACACTTGGAAACAGAGTAGTGCTCCCTCATCCCAGACTGGTAGTGGTTGCTCGTCTGGCAGTAGATCTCGAATATCCCTGAGGGAGGCAGCATCAACACGGAGATTTGCTGCTTTTAAAGACCCAGGAAACAGCTGCTCCCCATGCAAAGCCCATGACGTGGCTGACATTGGAATGTGTGTGCCTGGGCGTTTGTTTGGGGAGCTTGGCTGCCACAGGCCGAGGTTAAAGGGGGTTGTTAGAGAAACCAAGCAGGAATGGCACAACAAAGTCTTCACAGAAATCATCTTGGGAGGCTTTCTTACGCAATAACCAGCTTACTGGACAAACTAATAACACAAACTGTGCTACCACTGCTGAGATCCCTGTGAAGCAAAAGATCTAGCCTGAGAATGCCCAAGGGGAGAAGAACTTGCAGGTGGGGCCAACACAGTGTGTGAACAAGACATAGTATTTTGAGCCTATCCTACCAACTGGGAAGACTGGGGTCTGTCATAAACAAGCTTCTCTGCAAGCCACGGACAGAGAGTTAAGCTCTGGCAGCTGTCCACTACTGCATTCTGAAAGATGTGTTTGCAAGTGTCACAGGCAGCACTGCCCATTTGGACTGATACTGCAAATGTTCAATAGGAAGTGGCAGAGAATCAGTCTGGGACAATCTGGGACAAGGTCCTGTATTTCCTGTTCTTTTCCAGAATCAGATGCAGAGACAGGAGCTGTGGTCTCAAACTGGATCAAGCAGGATCTAAAGCACAGTTCACCCTGTAAGAGTTTATGGCCACAGGAGCAAACACTACAGCAGGAGGCCTGTTGCTGTGTGAGACGAGCGGGTGCTTACCCTTGTTATCAGGCTGCATGAAGGCAGCAGCAAACGTGTGGGGGAACAGGTGGGCTGAGTCTCTCCGCATCCCATTCATCTGCAGGGTGTTTCCCTGAAACACAGCTCCATGGACATCTGCTTCACTGCCCAAGCCCAGAAGGTGCCAGGATACGTTGTCTCCTTCACACACATTCAGCCCAGGCAAGTTACCAAACATAACTCCATTGATGGCTGCAAAGGAAAAGACAGCTCTGCAGGCAGGCAGCAGCAAGAGGCTGATGCCGTGTGTGCTTTAACAGGACAGGCCTGCCTGGCTTGCCACGTCTGCTTGCAGCTCCCCCCAACTACACTGAGGACTCGCTTCCCAAGACAGGGAGATTCTTGTCCCGTGTCCCACCCACTGCATCCCCCTCACTTGATGCCAGGCCAGGGACAGCCCCTGCAGCCCCCAGCTTGGGCACTGGGTGAGCTCTGCCCCAGGCCCCAGCTGACCTACCGTGCATCCTGTTGGACTCCTCAAAGCCATCGTCCTTCTTCACAGACTCCTCTTCCATTCTCAGATAGTACTTTATGTTTGCACTTAAATACCAGCTGAGGTTCTCATCAAACACATTGAAGAGAAGGTAAAATTCTCTGTCAATCCCTTTCTGAGACACAATCATAACCATGGCTGTTAACATTTGAGGGGTACCGGTTAGCCACCCTTACAGCTAAAGCTGTTCTGCCCAGCTCTCACATTCCCCTTTATCTGAAATCCTGGCTCTCTGAGGGCCCCAGCTCTGTCCCTTGACTCATGCTGAATGCTCCTCTTCTGATCCATGAGAGGCACCACTTGTGTATTTGCCATAATATCTCACATGAGTAAGGTGGTTACAGTCCAGCCAGGCAGATAGAGTCATTCCCTCCTTCCCCATCACCCCTACATTCAAGGTGTAGCTTTCACCACCTGTCCAAATCAGACCTGAGATCAGAGCCCAGCCCATAGGGCAGGTTGATGACTACGGTTCTGCCCTCCTTTCTCCTACCACAGACTTAGATTGGAGGGGATTTTACATTATCTTACATCCTTTAAAATGTTTTACTTAAGCAAAGGATTCCAAAACATGGGGGGTTTTCCACTAAAATGACATCCCCAGATTGTCACTGTGGCATCAGCTTCCTCAGCTGTATCCAGGGACACCCTGCAGAGAGGGCAAAGTGGCCAGGCTGTGGCCATGCACCTTTCCCAATTAAACCTTCATTAAAGGGTTGCCTAAGATTGTGGAGCCAAAATTGCTGCTGCAGGTGATTTTTCCCTGTCCTACCTTCACATATAGGCCTGTCTGGTTTGTTTACACCCTTTCAATACCTGCAAACATTTCATCATCACCACAGCTCCTTCACGTAATGAATGGGCTGTGTCCATTCACGATCCTCTCTGCTCAGAAGACCCACATTCCCACCCTGTAACACACGAGTCTCTTCTGTGGTGAAACCACGGGGATAAATGGGGAGAGCAGAAAGCAGCCTCCTCCAGGGAGGCTCTCGTGGAGGCTGGTTTTGGGCTCTCCAGCCACTCCCTGACCACACACCACAGGGCTGGCACCAGGTTGTTTTCCCGTCACCTACTGTTCTCCACAATGAGGCTCTGCTGTCTGTCTTGCACTTCCCCAGTATATTCATTTACTGTCTTCCCTGGACTTACTGCCATGAGTACATTCTCCCTAAGTGAAATTCCAAGAGGAAGCCATGGCCACTCTTCAGATTGCACCTCTCTTTCATCAAAATCATAAAGACCACCATGAATTCTCACATGTTGGTTTTTTTTAGCCACTTCTGCTTGAAAATGAACAGATCTCAAAGAAGATATGAAGCTCACCCAAACCTCAAAGCATTTTAACACTTGAGCAGACTATCTGTGACTAAGTGAAAATGTCTTTTCAATGTTTCCAAGACAGCAATGCATACCCCATGTGCCTCTGAAAGCAGCCTGCTATGCAAATCTGGCGACAAGTCACCTGAAATGCCACATCCAAAGTGCAGTTGTTCAGCCACATTTTAATAGAAGTTGTAAAGCAGAGTCCAGAAAACATTTCAAGGGCAGCCCTGGAAGCCCAGAAGTCCAGCCTCTCCCAACCAGACCCGGGCACCAGCTCCCCCGACACCAACCTGCCTCGTCACGTGGACTCGACACCCTCCGACTCACACTACCTGTTTGTTGTTGCCATCCAAAGTGCCCGGCTTGCAGATGACCAGGGGCCCAACTAAGCCTGAACTGGTGTCCCTGACGGGATTGGCAGCCGAGCTGTAGAGCCAGGTCAGGCAGGGAGGGTCGCTGGCCGTGGGCCCCACCTGCTTTGGCACAGTCCAGCGGTATGTGAAGTTGTGCAGCGGTGCAACAGCAACCCCGTTCTGGGACAGGCCTTAGAGACAGAGATCCCAAGGTTATTCCCACAGGTCCTGTACAAACTGGGTTACCCCTCCTCACCAGCTACACTCATACTGAGCTTTGCTTCATTCCTGCCACTGAGACACCCGGCACCTCTGAGGGGTGATGTGGGTGTGTTCATAAAGCACATGGGGAGCTGCTCTCAGTATCGTGTAAATTCCCCCTGGTGCCATGGCAGAGATGGGCACAGCAACGGGAAATAGAGCAGATCCAGTTGTATCTGGGGAGATAACACTGGAAGCACGTGGATATCTAAGCTGGAGAACACTGGGTATGTTCCTCTGCTCAGGGGGTCTCAAACAGCTAGAAATGGTCTGAGCTTTGGATTACATTTTTCTTCTGAAGAACAGCACTCCTGGGTCTGTTCTCCCCCTGGCATCCTCCCTGGATACCAGTTCAGTGGAAAGTCTCCTTCAGTGAGGCCTCAGGAAGACTCAGAGGACCAGGCTGGCTTCTACCCAGTAGGACATCCAGTCCTCCTTGGCTGTAGAAACTTCCCAGCACAGGGGAGGTGCAGGCTCTGAAGCTCAACCACCAGGATTAGCATTGAATTAATCAAGGAAAGGGAGCCACGAACCATCATGGTACCACATCCCTTCCCACGCTTTCCCATAGGCCACTCCATGGGGCTGGATGCTGAAAGGCCAGGAAGCTTTGTTAACAAACGTCACCAGGATGGTGTCTCCAACTTCAGCTTTGATCACTGGACCTACGCAGACAGCAGAGAGAGCAGATCAAGCATTGGAGCAACTCCCCAGGTGACCAGGCAAACTGAAGAAGGCAGGGGCACCTCTCCCCCAGGCTGAGGGGAGCAGAGGACACAGAAAAGCCGTTCCTCACACTGCACCTGCAGCTGTGTGGGGCCCGGGCAGCGCGGGCAGACGCCGCGAGGGAAGGCACATGGGGGGCAGCAGAAGAGTGTCTGTGCTGCTGGATGATTCCTACCCAGTATCCCCAGGTGTTTCTCTTCTTCCGATCGCTTCTTTTCCTCACGGAAGCTCTCATCAGTGTATTCCACATACTTTGCCTTCCAGTAGACTCCCCCGATTCGGTAGAGACCACGCCTGAAAAACTGCTCAGAAGGGCTAGATGAAAAAAGCAGATGTGCCAGGTCATTTCTAGAACAACCAATCCTCTCCTGCCTCTGCTGCCTCCCCACAGCCCACTGGCAGGCCAGAGGCATCTCCCCATCAAGCAGCTTCTCAGACAAGGACAGTGTCTGTTTGGAGCCTCCATGAAGCTTTTCAATCCTACAGACTCATGCCTCGTGTCCCGCCGTGCCAGGGAGCACTGCTGGCACATGGCCGGGTGCAGGGGCGTGGGTCTGAGCGGTGTTTGCACGAGGCACACGAGGGCCATGAACCAAACCACGGGCAGGCGGTGCTGCTGGAACACTGAGCTCTGCAAAGGCCAGGGGCAGACCTAGGGACAACTGCAGTCATAACTGAAAACAACCCCACACAACAGCTGGAAGGAGAGATTTGTTTCCTCCACCACCATCCTCTCCAGACACACAGTCGCAAGAGGCCTGGCAGGAAAGGCAGCTTAGCTACAAGGCCACCTCATGGGTCTAAGGAGCTTTCAGTTCTAAGGTCTGCAAGAGAGTTGCTGCGTGGCTTTGGATAAATCATTAACTGCTCTGCATTTCTGCTTCACCTGACAGAGGTGTATCCTCTCCAACAGCATCCGAAGGAAAGGAATGGAGTGGGAGAAATGTCTTTTTTTTGGCTAGGCAGAGTCTGAACAGGAAACCAGTGACCATCTGCTATCACAAGCATCAGACATGAAGGATGGAAGGCTGTCATCAAGGTTGCTGCATTTGATTTCCTAGAAATAGCTTGCTGCAGCAAGGGTACACCAGAGCACATCTGCAGGCTGGCTCTGCCACCCTGTGTCTGCTGGAAGATGTGCTTTCCCAACAACCCATCAAACACACGGACTCGTTCCCAGATCAGGCACAGCAGGAGAAATGAAGGCCATAGACAAGTGTGGCAGATCATGTTCCACCTACGCTGGGACTCTGGCCTCTGGGTAGGGTTTTAAAACACAGCACACTTCCACACGAGGCCCCCGAGGTGATCTGTCCTCCCAGGGAAAGTCCTCCACAGGAATTGCAGGTGTTGAACAAGAACAAAGCTCCATGTTTTCCTTCGCAGCCTCCCCAGCACAGAGCAGAGACCCCAGCCCACCAGCCTCCTCCTCACCTGCCTGCCTCGCTCAGGGGTCTCCCGCTGCTCTGGTCAAGCCCGGAGGGTCCGTAGTCCCACTGCACCTCCTTAGCTGCAATGTAGTAGCTGCGAACTCTGCCTCCCTGGGCGGATGCTGGAGCTTGCCAAGCACAGGGCCGGACTTCGTAGAGAGCCCCCATGCCAGCTGTCCAAGACATGGTGGGGGACACACTGTCTTCACCACCGGCCAACGTGGAGCATCATACAGGGGTACAGGACATCCCCAGTAAGTTTGGCCTGCACAGTGATAATCAATCCACCCCAATTTATACAAGACATGGAATCACCACGTTCATCTGGGGATGATTTTAGTGGGAGTGCTGCCAAGGCACTGTCCCCTGCCACACCATGTCACAAGACCACACTGGGAGAAGAAAGGGAGGCCACAGAGGGCAGGACATGTTCCAATCTCTGCCTTACCTTGTATGTGATCATTGACCTGACAGCTCAATAGCCACCTCCCAGGGTTACTGGGAATCATGTCTGCTGTAACAAAAGTGGCTGGGAAGAGGCTGGCTACATCTGTCCTATGGCCTCGAATATTGAGCATCTCTCCATGGAAGTAGGCTGTGTGAACATCCATCTCATTGCCCATCCCAAAGAGGTGCCATGAAACGTAATCCCCAACACACATCGTCATCTCAGGGAGGTTCCCAAACACATAACCATTAATAGCTGCAAAATCAAACAAGCCAAAAACCAGAGATTAGAAAAGGGGCCTTCAGAGCTTCTGCCAGCAGGTCAAGTACAGATGTGTTTGGAGGATGGATCTAAACAGAATCAATCTTCCCCCCTTCCTGTTCTGAAGAACCCAGCTCCAGTAACAAAGTGCACTCAGAATCTCCAAATAACTAATGAAGGCTCACTCAAGCCAAAGATTAAAACAAAATAACACTCTCTCTTTTCTGGATTTGCTGCCCTCTCCCTCTGTTGTCTTTGCTTAGCACATGATCTCAGAGCTCACTGTGTCCCTTCCCCCCTCTGCACACAGCCTGGCACACAACAGCAGAAAGTGCACTTCAAGACACTCAAGCCCTGACAGCCCTGGAGCATCTCATCAGAGTCAGTAGCTTAAAGGTGACACTGACCATGCATTTTGTTGCTCTCTTGGAATTCCTCATCTTCTTTGTCTACAGAGCCTGGGTCTGTGCAGAAGGATGCTATGTTCTCATCCAGGTACCAGCTTAGGTTCTCATCCACCACACTGAACATCAGAAAGAAATCAATGTCCACATCCTGGCGTCTCTGAGAACTGCCTGTCAGTATTCCTGGGGTGAAAGAGAAGATGAACATTCAAATACCCACCCATACAGAAAAGCAGATGTCAGTGAAGAGATCAAAACACCAAGAGAAGAGTAACTCTTGTCATACAAACAAGAGACAGATGCTTTCCCTGCCATCCCTGCACAGCTCAGTGTAGAGTTCTAGGGAGTTCACTCTTCTCCAACATATCCCTGCTAACATGCTGCTGGCTCCCAAGCAGCTCTGTCACTGCAGGGCTGGACTGCAACATCTCTGGTGTTCTCACTCCTGCTGAAGTCAAACAGTCCCCAGTTTTTTTAACACACAAGCCAGCAATGGATAAAGACAACATAATGTCCAGAACCCAGTAGGACATGGCTAATGTCTTCTCCAGTCATGATGCATTTTCCTCTGAAGCAAGGAGTTGCCCTCCAGAACATCTTCTCATCTGTCCTTTTTCAAGGCACTACAAGATGTTCACAGTATGAAACTGCAACCCTCAGCTGCTTTCTCTTGGGGTCTTTACCTTTTTTGCATGTAAGTAATGGCCCAATTAATCCAGATGCAATGTCCTTTGGTGCATCAATATGAGAGTGGTAGATCCAGGTCAAGCAGTTTGGGTCATCAGCAGTTGGGCTGTGATCTTCAGGGACAGTCCAAGTATAGGTGTAATTCTCTCCTGGGAAAACAGCATCATCCTTCTTCTGATCCTGGAGGGACATATCAGGATACAGGGATCCTAGAACAACAGAGCAATCACAGCATCCATTCAAGAAGAGCAGAGATGTCCACACATGTAACCCAAGACTGACCCGCTCTCCATCATTAGGGACCTGCACATTTATACTTGGGTAGCAGATTTCTAAGCTGCTCATCATCCCAGTGCTGCACTAGCATTTAACCATCACTCGTTCAAAGTAAGGCACAGAGCCAGTGTAAGGCAACTTGCCCTGTAATGGGTCAGCACAGTTAGAAAGGTGATTCCCATTCTGCCTATTGCTGCTTGGCTTCCAGCTCTGCAATGCCCCAGACAGCCTCTCTGCAGGCTCTAGGGCTGCCTCAAATAGCAGTTCTTTGGCCTCATACTTCACCACTTCTATGAACTCCCTGAAGCTCTTGACCCTTGTGATTCTCACAATACAGCACCAAATAATTACTATAGCTCTTCTCTTTTGGCACCATTCTGCTACCAGCAAACTCTGGAGGTTCTCTTAATAGTATCAGGAAATCAGGAAATGACTCCCAGCCCCACTAACCTGCTAACCCAGCCCAGGTGACCTCACTGGGCACCCACGGGCACTTGCTTTCCTTCAGCATAGCTTTGGGCTAACCAAGTCTGTGTCTTTACTGACACCTCGGTGCATGCTACCAAGTTCCCAGGGAGAGCAGGGGGTCTCCTGTATGGCAGTGGCTCATTTACCTTCCGAGTCCTTTTCGTAGAAAACACCGTGAGGATGGATGGTATACGGTCGACTAGCAAAATTTTTTAGGTGTACTTTAATGGTATCCCCCACTTCAGCTCTGATGACAGGCCCAAGGAACCCCAGCCAGCCAGGTTTGGGAATCTCAGTGGTGTACGTGGAATCTGTGTACTGCTTATAGACAGATTTCTTGTATGTGCTGCCCACCCTGTCTCTGCCAGGCTGCAGGAATTCTGAGGCCTTGCTGTGAAATTCAGAGAAGGGAGAGGCACCATGAGTCATGCATTATATAAAAAGCTGGTCAATAACAGTAGGGTGGCAATGGCACACAGCATTCCCAGGAAAGCCCCAAAGCTTTGGCAGGGCAGAGGCTCACCCATCCTCTACCCGAGCACACCCTGAGGCATCCCCAAACTGCCCCTCCTGCACCTTGGCTGCTAGAGGAACAGGCAGCACTGGCCCTCAGACTCATCTTTCTCAGCACACTGAACACAATGGGGGGCATCAGCACAGTGCCAGCTGCCAGGGCCACAGCCTTGTCCCCAGATCATCACAAACAGAGTGCACCCCTGAACTCTACAGTGTGAGCAAGGAGTGGGAAGGATGGTGCTTCTCTAACAATCAGGAGTGCAAAGCCCTTCTCACACCTGCCTCAGCCTTCCCTGGGCTCTTAGAAACTCATTTTGATGCTTCTGTGGCATCTGCAGCTAAATCAGAGCTAGGGCCTGGGGCAGGTGTGGGGATCTCCCCAGCCCTCTGGCAAAAATTCAGTGTAAAAAGTCTTTTCTTCACAGATTCTGAATCATCTGCAGAATGGCAGACAAGCCAGGCAGGTACATGCCCAGCTCATAAACACCCTCGAGTTAAAACCTCATATGGGTACTAAAGTTCATCTCATGACTGTATTTGCTCTTTATGGCTAATTCTGAGTAGATAAGAGATGAATCATGGTCCAGGTATTACTGGGACTGGCCTAGATGAGGAGCTACTCCTCCTACTTCCCCCTTATCAATCACCCTGGGGTAATTAAGTAGCCCTAATACAATCAAACCCTAACAGGGATCTCCCAAAGAGTTAAACACCACCACCTTGTCATTCGAAACTGAAGGGCTGGGCTCTCCCTGTACAGCCCAGACCTCATGCCTTTTCAAAGTCAGGCCTGCAGCCACTTGGCAAAGAGCTTACAGGCAATTCATACTTTACCTCCCACATAGCCCATTTCTTCCCAACAAAAATAATAAATTCAAGTCTTTTACTACCTTTATAATTTATATCATCATCACATGCTTTTCTTATTGCTAGCAATTTTGTGTCTCCAGTCACTGTACAAGTCAGTCCCATCAGTCCACTGTTTGCAGTGACAGAACCATCTCTAACTGGCTTTTAAGTTTAATAGCCTTCAATTTCATTTCCATCTCTTCATGTATTATAAGAGAAAGCAAACAAACCCCACTGCATTTGTTATCACTGCAGGAGTCAGTGATAAGATCTTTATTAATCCTGATTTTCTGGGGGTGTTCCTTTTCTGTAATCTAAATCTCTCCAGCATCTCCAGAGCACAGGGTCTTTTCCACACTAGACTGACAAAACCCTGATGTTTTCCTGTGACCCCTTCCTATTCCTGCTGAGCTGTTCTTAAAGTATTATATATAAACCCAAGTGTTATTTATTATGGAGGGGTAAATGACTGACAGCAGGTCAAGAAATACCAGTTGTTTGCCACAGAACATAAGGGGAAAAAAAAAACCCAAAAAAACACAAATGCCTTTAAAAAGCTGTGGAGAGCTATAAAAAAACCCCATAAAAACAGTTTGGCGTTTTGAAAACGAAAACCAAAACCTGTTTTTGTAGTGACTCAATGTAATTACTGCAGTTTCCAGATTTTATTTTGCATCAAAACCAAACAGTTTTCAAGCCGCCTCTAAAATTTCACGCAGGAAATGTCATCAAATCTAAGGCTTGAAGCCGCCTGCTCTGTGAAGTCATTTACATCAAGGTGAAGTGTCCCCATGCCTCAGGGCACACCAGCTAATCAGGGCTGGAACCACAAAAAACGAGAGCCCAGGGCAGAGCCTTGCACCAGCTGCTGTGTTAGTGTTTGCACTCCACTCTCATGAGTGGGCTCTGGCTGCTCCATTACAGTGACCATTCCTCCTCCCTCTGATGCAGAGGCTGTTCATACGATAAAGCAAGTTAAACATTAAGCTCATAAAGATCAGAATCTATCAGATCATCTATCTTGCTTGCTTAGATGCCCCAGAAGGCCTGCAGAGATCACTCGGTTACCACTTCAGGCCAGCAGCAGTCAATTCCCCCTGCATGGAACATACGGGCTCTGGGCGATGCTCCGGTTGGCCAGCACATTCCTCCCCGTGGGGGCATAGTTCCAGTCCAGCTCACGGATCCCCAGGTAATAGACTCTGGTGTCACCTCCCACAGACACAGGGGACAGAAGGTGGACGTGGAGCAGCAACAGCCAGAGCAGCCCCATCGCAGCCCAAAGTGAAGCTGCTTTTGAGGTTACACCTATTTGGGAGAAAAGGAAAACAAAGGTAACTACACAGGAGTAGAGCATGACCACATGGTTTGAAGGTGCGAGACATTTTGAGGGTATGAAGAAATCGGGCAGCAGTCCTGTTGGGATCATTATTTGAATACCCAAAGGACCCCACACCCATACAAAGTCAGTGCCCAAGATGAATGGAGACAGCAGGGTCCTAAGCATAAAGTGCCACAAGTGCTGGAGTGTCCCTTGGCTGGCTTTTCATCACATCAGATATCCCAAACTACATTACAGGACACATACAAAGCTCAGGGAAATAATTCTGAGCAAGAACCTTTATATTTGTTAACTGTTGCCAAGATCTGTCTATTCTACTACAGCCTCCGAGAAGTAGGATTTAGTTACTACAAAGTAATTTTAACTTCTTCAAAGACTGCACTTAGAGTGGCTCTCTGAAATCCAGGAGTACATCTCAAACAGGCTACACAAGGCTTTGTTCTTAGCCTATTACCAATAAATATTTCCACCATGGCTTAGATCACAAAGTAAGTAGCTTATTTATAAAACTTCTGATTGAAACCAAGCTTGGTGTAAATAAGCACCAGAAATACTCTGAAGAGAGACCCAGGGCAGGCTGCAGAAATTGCCTGAAAACATTCAGATGCAGTTCTGTGGATACGAGTTCAAAGAAAAGGAGAAACATAGGCACAATAGGACAGCAGAGTTAGACCAGATGAGAAAATACCTTAGGGTTAAAATAGACAATAAACTAAATAAAACCCCACACGAAAACACTTCAGAAAGATCTCATCCAGTAATATAATTAACAAAGCCAGATGCAACCACTAATCAAACTGCATCTAAAACAGATGCCCAGCTCTTGAGACCTGTAACAGCAACTGTGACAACGTTCAGCAAAGAGAAACAGAAAGCAAGAGAATTAGAAACATGTGACCTATTAAAAAAGCTTAAGGGAATCCATTCTAACTTCAAGAAGGGGATAGTGACATAACGCCAAGTCAAACACAGAAAGCTTTAGGGTTCTTTTTTTTTATATAGATATAATTATTTATTCTCCCCAGTCCTTGGTAGCAGCCATGTGAGTATCTCACTTATTTGCAGTAAAACTGGATGCTCTGCAGGCGTCCAGCCAGCACAGCATCACCCCAGCACAGCTTTCCCAGAAAAGCTCTGCAATCTCTTCCCTCATCCAATTCCCCACCTATGAGATTTAACATGGAAATTAGATACTCAGTTGTGTTGATTCCATCACCTGCATTTCTGATTTCTAAACAAGCTGAACTGTCCTCCAAGGCCAATGATAATAAATTATTACTTATTCCAAAGAATGATTAAATTGAGAAGTTGGAAGAAAGAAACTGACAACTTGGAAAGACCTTCCCTCCTTTCTCAGGAGGGATTTTAGGGATCTCTCCCAATCCAAGATGCTTTAGATGCATCCACACAGTGCTGCTCTGCTGCAGCAGCCACCCTTCAGACAGTCCAGGGGTGACACCAGCCTCCTCCCCTGCTTCTGCTGCTGCCCGGGAGGGGACACCCCTGCACCCACCCCAGCTTTACAGGCTCATCCTGTGCCCACAGAGGTTTCAGAGCAAGGAGCTGGGGCAGCTTCACTGGTGCTGCTTCTGACACACAGACTGGCACAAGGCAGCAGTGACAGCTGGGGGAAACACAGAGCCAGCAGCACCAGCCCTCAGCCCCCCATCCTGCCCGCACACACCCTGCTGGGAAGGGCAAGATGTGCTTGACTCAGCTGAAGAAGTGACCTTCTCACCAATATGGGGCAAAGTACCTAGGGCAGCTATCGGGGAAAGCGAGCCCAGCCTCGGGCACCGGGAGCCACCGAGCCCGGGGAGCTGCTCTTCACATCTCACCTTACTGTGCTTGCAGGTAACATCAAGCTCTAGGACAGGACGAAGCTTAGACTTTTTACAAAAGGACAAAGCAGCTGTTAGAGGTGGTTGTGAAACTGCCAACCAAGCCACATCCCTGCAGCGTCAGCCACTGTTCCTATGTGGCAGTCCCTGCTCAGCACACCAGAGCTCCATGCTGCAGCTTCACCAGACTTCCAGGTGGTTCAGACTCTACCAGAAGCCATGGCAATCTAAACGCCTTGTGAACATGCTTTGACACTGAAAAAAGTCAAGGACCACTTCTCTGGCACGGCCTTACTGAGACTGTACAAAAGCTAGAGTCTGACCACAACATTTCCCACAGCTGTGGGCTGATCCGAGGCAACAGCAAAGCAGCACCCCTGGAAGGAGACCCAGCAGGCCAGATTCTGCTCTCAGTCGCTTCACACTGACTAATCCCCCTTTAGTTATTCTACCAGTTCAAAGTGAAAAAAAATGTATAATCTTAAATTAACTCTTTTTAAAGACAAATTTCTTTTAAATACATATCCTGATTATGAAAAAAAAAAAAAAAGAAAAACAAAAAACAAAACATCCCACAATAAACTAAGCTTCATACCACATTCATTCTTGAACCGTGAAACTTTATAGCGGTATCTTTATTCCTAGGACTTCCCTTCACTAATTCATTAATAAGTCAGGAATTGCAGACAAACAGAATATTAGATTCCCAGCAGTTTTGGTAGCTCACCATGGGGCCAAGGCATGAGGGAGGGCTCTTTTCTGACACCTGACTGCTGAGAAACCATAGCCCGAGAAATGGGGGGCAGGATACAAAAAGGTATTAAACGGAGGGAACCCCTTCACCCCTTACCTGCGGAGCAGGCTGGACGCGGGCTCTGCTGGGAGGGCGGCGGCGTCAGCTGGGAGACATCCCCGCGGTGCGACCTGCGGACAGAGGATGATGCCCCAGCGCGGCGGGGACAAAGTCTGAGCGCACCCGGGGCGCTGCCTCGCCTCCCGCGGGCTGGCCAAGCCCCAGCCCCGCTCCCCCGCCAAACGGCCCCGCACTCCCCGCAGTTCCGACAGCGACCGCCCCGCCTGGTCCCACCCCACACCTGCGGCCACGCTCCTTGCGCGCACACGAAGCCCGGGCCGCACCACGGCGCGCACCTGCCCGCGCCAGCTCCGCCCCGGGCTCGGTGCCCCGCAGCCCGTCCCCGCCGTGAGTG